>VYZW01059579.1:5050-63194 GCA_013401315.1 Balaeniceps rex | reverse complement strand
ATCACTGATGTACCTATAGAAGCTTTTCTTGTTGCCCTTTGATGTCCCTGTCCAGATTGAATTCTGTCAGGGCTTTAGCTTTCCTAACCTGATATCTGGCTGCTTGGACAATTTCTCTGTATTCCTCCCAGGCTACCTGTCCTTGCTTCCACCCTCTGAAGGCTTCCTTTTTGTGTTTGACTTTGTCCAGGGGCTCCTTGTTCATCCATGCAGGTCTCCCGGCTTTTTTGCCTGACTTCCTCTTTGTTGGGATGCATCGCTCCTGAGCTTGGAGGTGAGCCTTGAATGTTAACCAGCTTTCCTGGGCCCCTTTTCCCTCCAGGGCTTTATCCCATGGTACTCTACCAAGCAGATTTAAAATCACCATTTCCATTTTCAGGGACTATGTTATGTATAGTTTGGTTTTGAAGCAAGCTGCTCACATGAGGTGAAGAAATACCGTCCCATGACGCTAATCTGTGCAAACTTCTCTGGCTGCTCTGAAAACACCGTGATGGCTCCAACGAGCTGCATTTGTGGGGGAGGTTGGGAGGACCTTGAGGGTTGCTGTGAGAGGTCTGGCTTGTTGGTGCAAGCTAGGACCAGTCCCATGACTCTGCTCCTGAAGAAAAGAGGTACGAGGCAAGGATTAGGGTCGGAATATTTAATCCCTGCCCATCCCCTTTTGGTGAAACTATTCAGCTTTTTCACTACTGTTGTATTTCTTTCCAAAGTGGGTTTCTTAATCCCTAGGTTTGTGGTGAGCTGACGTAGGGGAATGCAAAAGGAATTCAGATCTGATGTTTGAGTCTGGTTATGATTACAAGGCTTTTTTTTTTTTCCTGGGATACACCAGAAAGAATTATTCCTGATAACAGCGAGAGCTGTTCGGGGTATGGGAGAGGGTATGGTCTCTTGGGAGAGGGAATGGTCTCTTGGGGACCCTGTGCATGAGCTAGTTTTAGTCTTTGGGTTTGATTCAGGGTCTCTGCAATTAGGGCACAGGCAGATATTTACTTCCTGGGATTTGGAACTGGTTAATAGATATGTTACTCTCCTTTTCACATTCACATTTTATGCTTTGTTATATGAATTTTTTCAGCTGAGGCAGTGAGGGTAGGTTGTTGCGGGGACTCACAGCTAGCTGGGCTTCAGCATTTACAAGGCAGTCCCCTGATGGCCATTGGTTAGTGAACATGACTTTTGTTTTTTCTGTGGAAATTTAGACTAATCACTATGTTTTTCTTAGACTAAATTGTCCCAGTTTGGAAAAGCGCACCATATTTCATATATATATGAGAAATATATATATATATTTCCATGTGCCTGAGTGAGTCCTCGGTAATCAGACCAGCAGGGTCAGACCGAAGACCACGCCACAGCTCAGGCATTAGTGGGTCCTGAGTGCTTTATCCTGAGAAATAGGTCAAGAGGAAAAAATGAAAACATACAGAGACGTGTCATGCAGGATGCTGGTTTGGCACCACAAAGTTAATGCAACGTTGCATCCCATTCATCCCATTAATCCGCCTCGAGCCGGAGAAGCATGGTGCAGTTCCTGAGGTCACAGCGTTTTGGGGTGCCTCTGCATGAACCTCATCGCAGCCTCCAGAAGCGCTTGAGTTTCTTTGCTGCATAGAATCATAGAATCGTTTGGTTGGAAAAGACCTTTAAGATCATCGAGTCCAACCGATAGAACCATAGAATCATTTGGTTGGTAAAAGACCTTTAAGATCATTGAGTCCAACCGATAGAACCATGGAATCGTTTGGTTGTAAAAGACCTTTAAGATCATTGAGTCCAACCGATAGAACCATGGAATTGTTTGGTTGGAAAAGACCTTTAAGATCATCGAGTCTAACCGATAGAACCATAGAATCATTTGGTTGGAAAAGACCTTTAAGGTCTTTTTTTGCATGCAAGGACTTCCCAGTGCCACCTCGAAGGGAAACAGCGTGGCAAAACGCAATGGCTTCGTCAGTGAGGTGATTCACTTGATGGCATTTTAATGTAATTTCATCTCTAATGATGTTACTCCTTCATTTAGACAGGAGGGATGTGGCACACTCCAGCAGGTGGAAGCTGAAGTTAGATAAATTGAACCTGGCGTTAGGAGGCAACGCTTAAAAGGTGGGAGTAATTAATTGTATGGATCACTTTATAAGGGAAGTGGTAAATGCATCATCACCTGGAGCCTTAAAATGGGTCATACGCTGGCGCTCTGAAAGATGCAGCTTTGCCCAACTGCCGGTTGAGGGATTTGGCAGTATTTGTGTCCTCAGGGAAGAAATTTCCACAACTGGAAGCTCTTGGGGTGATGCCCCAGAGATGTCTCTGATGGGTCCCTTTCTGTGTCTGTCTCCCAGGAGTTCATAAAAATTCACAAAGCTGACAAATTCCTGCTGTTTTCTAACACTTCCATTGCGAGCAGAGTGATTAAAAAATTACATATTAGTTTAAGGGGAAAAAAAAAAAAAAAGAATCGAGCTCCCCATTTCTCGCTTGTTCTCTCCCCACAGCCAAAAGCCATAAGAACGACTCAACAAGCCTGAGCTGCACAAAAGTGGGTCGCTGAGAAACTTCAAAAATCTGGTAACGGTTCTGAATTGTGCCCGTGTTTGCTTGACCCAATTTTTCCTTATACATAAACCCGTTTAATTAAACGTATTTCGAGGCCCTGAGCTGCACAACTGCCGTTGTTATTTAATTGCCTCAAATCAACCCTCCTTTTGTGCGTGTCGCTAATGAGCAATTTGCTCGGTGGCACTTGCAGCTCCGGCAGATGACTCCGGCGAGCCGTTGGCTGGCAATATTTGCCTCTGATCGTTTTTATTGTTCCTCTCAAACTACTGTCGCCGGGTGTATGGAGAACAGCCCAGATATATATGCACAGCGCCTGAGACCAGAGTTCCCAGCTGAACTATCGCTGTGCATTAAGAGCTGTGTAAACAGCTTTCTGGGTTTTACACCAAGGTAAATATTAATCTTTTTGCATGAACTGATGATGGAAAAACCCAGGGTAAATAGCAATATTAATAAACCTTAACAGTTTGAAGCAGCGTGGCGGCAGGCAGCACGGTGCCAGGACACCTTCTCCTCCCCTCTGTGCTGGGGTGATGCAGCTCTGCCGGGCGCTGCCATGGGGTTTTGGATGGGGGACGGCTGTGGGTGGGCAGGAGGTTTGGGCATCGTCTGGACATCTCCACAGCCTGGCACAACTCTGATTACCCAGACTCCAGTGGGAATGGTGGATTTCCTGCATTAGCTGGACACAAAGTGGTGCAAAGTGCTCACAGTGGGACGGAGAAGACTCCCTGGGTGATGCTGAGAGCCAGGAGAAGTGTTCTCCAGCAGCTTTGCCACAGGGGCACTTGTCCTCCTCCCCATACCAAGCGGGTCCCTGGCATCCCCTGGGGTATGGACAGGTACGGTTGGACTCGATGATCTTAAAGGTCTTTTCCAACCAAATGATTCTGTGATTCTATGTATGGCAGCACCACCTCAATTCTCTGGCTGATGTTTGCAGCAGACAATCCCCCTTCCCAACTCAATCTCACCTTAAATACCCTCTAGAAGAGGATGAGATAAGGTGATCTGGGCTGATCTAAGGACCACTTCCAGCATGGCCAACTCCTAGTTCAATTCCCCATCACCAAAATCCCAAGAAGCCTCGTTAGAAATCAAACCCCTACTTAACCTCATCTAGCACGTGCCCGTGCTGCAGATGGCAATGAGCTCCTGGGACAGGTTTGGTGAGGACGTGGACAGCATTGCTGCGATGGAAACCAGAGTGAAACCTCATTGTGCATCTTGGCAGGGAAGAAAGGTGGCTTGGTCGTGGCTTTGCTGCTCCTTAAATAAGGGACATGTCCCTGACAAAGCTGGTGCGTCTGATGCTGACCTCTACGTGGCAGGACGTGTGCTGCCCGAAGAGGGGACACGCAGGGATGGCTGTGAGGTTGGCTGGATGAATTGAGCTGCCTGAGAAAATCCTGGATAAATTGCTCTATAATGCTCCGCTTCCACTGAGAGCTGGGTCAAATGACGGCTTCATTTAAAACCTAGATCAAACAATGACTTCCTCTGCTCGGGGCACGATAGTGAAATATGGGTTGTTTGGCTACATGGCTGTGAAATTCTTTACCTCATCAGTGTAAAAATGTCCCTGAGCTCTTTCGAACGTGGTTGTTTCCTCCCCCTGACACGTCCCTCCATTTAATTTTGGTGCGAAGCCATGCTTGCTCTGTTGGGAATTAATTTCTGGGTCAATCCTTTCCGACCTTTCCGTGCATTAATCGCGGCGTTGTAGCTTTGATTAAACTGCAGAGTGTTCTCTTCCTAATTTAGCTTTACAAATTAATAAGGAGGTGACCAATTGCGCACAGTCTGGGGATGATTTGCTGCTGTCACTCTTGCCGGGGGGAGAGGGTGACGGTTGCTCCCTCTTTCAAAAGGAGGTGGAAAAGGATGTGAAACCTGACAAATCCTGACTTTGCTGGAGTATTTGGGCTTGGAAACCACTTGCTGCAGCTCCTTCATTTTTATAGTGGGGGAAAAAAAGTCCCTTATATGAGCACTTGGGGTAAATTGTTTTTTCCTTAGGTGTGCATGGAGAGCGTGACCTTGCACCTCCCTTGTCTGCTCTGCGACGTGATTGATTTTAAACAAGGAAATAGTTTTAAACTAAAGGAGGGCAGATTTAGGCTGGATAGAAGGAAGAAATGTTTTCCACTGAGGGTGGTGAAGCACTGGCACAGGTTGCCCAGAGAGGTGGTGGAGGCCCCATCCCTGGAAACATTCCAGGTGAGGTTGGACGGGGCTCTGAGCAACCTGATCTGGTTAAAGATGTCCCTGCTCACTGCAGGGGGGTTGGACCAGATGGCCTCTACAGGTCCCTTCCAACCCAAACCGTTCTATGATTCTATGATTCTATGAAACACCCTTGATTCATGTGTATTTTGACTTTAAAAGTACAGCAATTCAAGCCTGTGGTTCAGGTTTAAAACGGAGGAGGAGGTTTAATGAAGAGGCTAAAATATTGTTTCTTGGAACGTGGCAATAACGCCTGCGCATACAGAGCCCCGTTCCAGGAGAGCTACGAGAGAGGTGTGAGGTTGACGTAAAAATTAATAATGGCTGAACAACGTTCCTTTTACACTGATGTTGAGACTTGGAGCCCTGCAGGAAGGAGGCAAGGGCTTGGTGGAAAGTTTCTGTCCGGATCAGCAGCGTTCCTTCCGTGTCGGTGCTGATCAGCCTGGTAGGATGCTCAAAAGGATGCCCTATCATTATACAACTGGAAACATTTTAATTAAGTGGTGCAGCCTGGGTTGCTAAGTGAATTTAAAATGCATGTAAATAATTTCCCCAGCCTTGTGAGTGCTGGGCAGAAATGAGGTAGGCAGAACATGAGAACTTTGCTCGCTTTTTAGGATTAAAATGTTTCCAGTTGCTTAAGTGAGAAACCTTCTTTTTGCTGGTAACAACGGTGACTGAAGGTGAGCCAGAGCGGCTTCCTCATCGCTGGAACTTGATAACACAGGGGTATCAATCAGCCTTACTGAATTAACATTTCACTGATAGCGATGCACAAAGCCTTTTAATGAGGACTTTCAAGTCTCCCAGCTCAGGGTTTCTGCCTGCCTGTTCCTTAGCAACAGAGGGGATTGGCAGGCAGAAGGGTTTTGATGTATTCTTACATAAAGGATTTACAATGCTGGAAATTGCATGCAAAAATTAGGATAATTGTGTTTTGTTGTTTTGGCACAAAGTTCAAAGATAAACAAACAACCTTTGGGCCCCCAGAAGCTTCCTGTCGCGTTCTTGTTCCTTCCTCTGTTCTTGTGGAGAAGTTATCCACCAAGTCTGGAGTTTAAATTAAACAGAGTTTTGTCTATTTTCTAGAAATTAACACATCAGAGCAGAAAAATCAGTGCTCATTGATCTACATTAGAAAGGAGAATTAACGAGCGGTGTGCCGAAACGCACCGAAAGGCAACGCTCTGCAGCGCTTTTGCAAAGCTGTAGCTTGGCAGCGGTGGCATCTTCTCGGCAAGCTGCAGCCCCCGGTCCAGCCCTGCGTCTCTCCCCAGGATGATCCCTCTCCTCCCGCAGGTCTGGGGGTCCCTCATGCCAGCGGCTGGGGGAGCGGCGTGCGGTGCCGCCTCGCCGAAACCTGCGATGAACCCTCTCCTCCGCCTCTGGGTTTCTGCCGCTCTGAATACCTTTGGTGATTTCCTCATCTCTGGGCACCGATGGGGCTGCATCTGCCTCCTGGCTCCCCAAACCTGGTCAATTTTAATGGCCCTTATATTTTGGGGCTATGCAATAGGAGCGTTTTTGGGATATGGCTGAGGCCATCCTTTGGGGCAAGCCAAACTCTTAATTAAATGCTGGCTGAAAAGAGGAGGATATTTTTTTATCCATCTTGCTCAGCTTAGACGTCCATGTAAAGGAAAGCCCTGGGAATGGGACCCTGCTGGGTGTGGCGGTGCAAGCCAGCACTCAGCCCCTCTTTTCCATGCTCCCTGTGTCCGCTTGGTCTCCTTTGCTCCTGCCCTGGCCCCTGCCCGCTGCTTGGCGGTGTGTAATATTAACACTGTGCATCAACCCTTCTCTTTCTGCTTTCCAGGTGCTCCCTGAGCATGGGACTGCAGCTATTCCACCCCAAAAGCTGCTGTCAGAGGCAGGGAGAGGATCAGCATTGAGAAGACACCCTTCACCGGGGAGTGCCCACCTCCTTTCCATGGCATGCCACCCTTCAGCCTCCCTGAGCTCCTGCAACACGTCAAAGCCTGCTGCAAAGCCAATGATGCCAATTAGGCTCTCCTTTAATGAGCTTTGGTGTGTGCTGCCTTCCTGATTGGAGGAGATCTCTTCACGTCTCCTTGGTCTACACCATTAGCTGAAGTTGGGTGTGAGGCAGACTGTGGTAGGGGCTGCCGGGCAGAGCCGCAACACCATCACGTCTGTCTTGGCGTGGCGGTAATGCTTGCAGCAGCCTGGAGAGGACTTTATTGGTTATACAGTTCCCATGCTCCCCCTGCTCACTGCAGGGGGGTTGGACCAGATGGCCTCTAAAGGTCCCTTCCAACCCAAAGCATTCTGTGATTCTATGATTCTATGCTTTACAGAAGTGAGGGTGGAAGTGCAAAGCATAGCAAATTGCGGCCGCTAAGCTTTTCATCCCTAGGACGTACACTGAGAATCAGTTTTCGCCTCGGCGCTGCACATCCATGTGTTTGCTGCTCGTCTGGAAATAGAAGTGACTTTTCCTCCGTTGGCCTGAGCGCATGAGCCAGAGATACTCCACTGAATCCCAAACCCAGTGCAAGCTGTAGGAAACCCATGCGGTTTGCTCCTGACGTGGCTGCTTCATGCAATGTGCCCTGTATTTTAAGAGGGGCTGGGTCAGCTTTAAGGCTGGCCATGGGGCAGGGGCCTGCCTGGCTTTTGCTGCTGACGCAGGACCCGTGCAGGGACAGAGCTGCTGGTCTTCCTGGTTTCATCCCACCTTGCCTTGTGCAACAGCCCAAATTCTTTAATTAAAAAAAAATAACACCAAAGCAAGAACGGTAAGAAAACCTCTGCAAAGACTGCCTGGCGCTTTTATAAGAGTTCAAACTTTGTTTTTTATTCTGTGCCTAGAGGAGGATGTCAATCCCGATGCACCAGCAGAAGGCACTCGGTACCTGTTAACCCCACAGGTTATGCAGCCTTCATCCCATCCCACTGCGAGGGCTGAGCTTCTCCCAACGAGGCCCTCGTGCTCCTCTAGCACTTACTTGAAGCAGGTGATGCCCAGCTTAACCCTGCACAGAATAATCTACAGCTCTGATTTAAAAGAATAGAGACTTATTTAGTTATTACAGTCTGTTTCCTGGGGGCATTTTGGCACATTCAGGTGTGGGTGAACCGATCCATGCTGATAATTCCCCGTATCACTCTGGTCTGCACCATCAGGAGGTGTTTCTGCAGCCGATATTTAGCTGTCAAATACTCAGATCCTGCTGCCTGTTGCACCTCCGGCAGGCAGCACCCCTCTCCCTGGGGCGATGCACTCCTGGGGCCCCCCCCACTCCCCATTTGCCGTGTGCCATAGCAATCCCATAGATAAGAAAGCCATGTACCTGTTACCTGCTTCTGCCAGTGGGTTGTGCCACTCCACCGCGCTATGTGCCCGGCCGGAGCTGCAAACCCCACCGAGCCCTGGCTCGCGCCGCTCTTTGCCGTTCTACCTCAATTCTCCCCGGTGCCTCTCATCCGCGGGGACCTCGCATCTCTAACAACTCATGGGCTGAGTTAAAGTTTCTAGGTGTGAAGTGCAGCGGTCTTATTTGTGCTGCTGAACCTGGGAGATACAGGGGCCGGTGTGACTTGGCTTGTACGCAGCAATGTTTTGGCCCTGGGTCCGTGTTGGGACCCGTACGTGACTGCTCAGAGCTGGTTGCGGCGTCGAGGCGCTGTGTGTCTTCGGTGACAGCATGGGAGCACGATATAATGAACAGCAGGAAAATGTCCCCCTTTTCTTCACCAGGTTTAAAATCCTGATGAGCTACATGGCAGAAACGAGAGCTTCTTGGTGTGGTCTTTGTCTCCTCTGCCCCGCACTAAATAACGGGTTCTGCTGAAGTCGATGGAAATATATTTGAGAGCCCCGAGGAAGATGTGGTCATCCAATTTGTACCATCTACTTGAAACAGGAGCTGATGGGTGCACAAGATGCGTTCCAGTGTCTTCCCACGTAGGAAGGTAAAACACAAAGAGGCGATGACCTGGGACACCAGGGCTTTGCTCCTACTGGACATGCAGCAGAGCCGGGTCCCAGGCGGGCAGCGGCTCTGCTCCCAGGGTCTCCGTGCAGCACGGCTGCTCGCTGCCGGTGTTTGCGAGCAGGCTCCTTTCCTTAAGCTCTTTGAGGAGGATGAGGAGGGGATCTGGCCCTTTCCCATGCTTGGGCCACCACAGCCCAGCGGCCTGTTACTGGTGCCAGACCGAGCTGCTCAGTACCGAGATCACGGGAATCTGCTATATTTGCCTTCTGTGGTGCTTTCTTGACACTTTTAAAAAACATTTTCTGTTTGAGAATAGAATCCTTTTGTTTATTCTTCTTTCAGGGTATCAACTCATTTGGATTGAACACTGGGAACTGTCATTACATGTCAGCCCACTTAGGCAGTGCCTCATTTTGTCCAGAATACTGACTATTAATCCTGATTCCGCCCCCCCCCCCAATTGAAATTTGAGGGAATTTTGTAGGTGGTGTTTATTTTTTCTCAAAGGCTTTAGTAACTACTTTTTATTTTAGAAAATCAAAAGTCTGAAGAGCAATAGCAACTTAAATGTAAAAGCTGTGAACTAGTCTCCAGTTTTATAGTCAAATAGCTGACTGAAATAGTGCAGCACATTACTGTGTGCAATATATATATATATATACACACACATACAAGGCTGATCATTGGAGATGCGTGAACGACATGCCTTTGGAGGCCCTGAACTTGCTTTCTCCAGCAGTCTGGGACAACACTGAAGATATCCAGGCAACTTTCCCTGAGGACACAAGGGCTGCGGGAGAGTCAACTGCTGGGAGGTCATCCATGCACACAGCCCCATGGACTGTCATGTCCCCACCCTTTTGCTCGTTTTTTCTTGTCCCTCTTTAAGGCCAAGTGCTGGGTCCTGCCCTTGGGCCACAACAACCCCATGCAGCGCTGCAGGCTTGGGGAGGAGTGGCTGGAAAGCTGCTTGGCAGAGAGGGACCTGGGGGTGTTGGTCGACAGCCGGCTGGACATGAGCCAGCAGTGTGCCCAGGTGGCCAAGAAGGCCAACGGCATCCTGGCTTGTATCAGCAATAGCGTGGCCAGCAGGAGCAGGGCAGTGATCGTCCCCCTGTGCTGGGCACTGGTGAGGCCGCACCTCGAGTGCTGTGTTCAGTTTTGGGCCCCTCACTCCAAGAAGGACATGGAGGTGCTGGAGCGTGTCCAGAGAAGGGCAACGAAGCTGGGGAAGGGTCTGGAGCACAAGTCTTGTGAGGAGCGGCTGAGGGACCTGGGGTTGTTCAGCCTGGAGAAGAGGAGGCTGAGGGGAGACCTCATCGCCCTCTACAACTGCCTGAGAGGAGGGTGCAGCGAGGTGGGGGTTGGTCTCTTCTCCCAAGTAACAAGCGATAGGACGAGAGGCAATGGCCTCAAGTTGTGCCAGGGGAGGTTGAGATTGGATATTAGGGAAAACTTCTTCATGGGAGGGTTGTCAAGCACTGGAACAGGCTGCCCAGGGAAGTGGTGGAGTCCCCATCCCTGGAGGTATTTAAAAGCCGGGCAGACGAGGTGCTTAGGGCCATGGTTTAGTGGTGGACAGGTACGGTTGGACTCGATGATCTTAAAGGTCTTTTCCAACCAAATGATTCTGTGATCCTGTGATAAATACCACCAACTTTTATTTATAAAGGTGCTCTCTGGAGCTGGTGAGCTCTTGCTCAGCAAGGACATTGATACACCCAGGCACTGCAAAGGCTGAAATTCGGAAACCTGGCTGCATATTCTGCGTGTTTGAAAGGAAAGCTGCATGTGTTTTGTTTGATAAAGAACTGGATGGTACGCTATTTGCCATTTTTAATGCATCTAGATGAAACGCAGTCTTTGACATTTCCTTCACTAAACTCAGTGGCTTAATATTCAGCAATCTACCCTTCATTATGTTAAATGCCTTTTAAAAAGTAACCAGAGCGCTATTCGGAGAAGGCCCACTGGCATACAAAATGGCTTCATCCCCATAAAAATGCAAATTAACTCTCTGGAAGTGTAGGTCTAGCTCGTTTGTATAGCAAATAAAAAAGTGCTTCGAACAGAGCCCAGAGGAACTCTGCTAACAACAAGATGTTCGGTGACATCAGCAGCCCGATACGTTACCGCAAAGATGATTTCTCAGCTCTTTCCCAAATTTTCATTTTTATTTTTAACCCTGAATTCCCACCAGAACTCAGGTGAGGAGACCCTGGTCTCCTGACAACTCTCTGCTTTTCTGACACCTCCATCGATGGTGCAATGCCAGGGAAAATAAAGGTTTTTTTGCTCTGCTGGTCAGGCAAAAGTAGCTGTGCTGGCTGTAACACGCAGTGGGTGTTTTTTCTTGGATGTAATTATCATTTCTGGCAAACAAGTATCTGTTCCTACATGCAGGTGAGAAAAAAATCAAAGCGTGTTGCAAGAACCTGACCGTTTCCCAAGGATCTCACCTGGGAAACCAATGGCTCTGAAGGGCCAACATCAAAATGCCCAGCTTGCATGTTTTGCACAGCATTGCAGTGCTTTCCGGTGAAACAGAGAACTGCAGTGAGGCATGTTTTTCCCAATTTCTGCAAAAATGCGACTTTTCCATTTCTGGGGTGATTTGCTTTTCTGAGATGTTCTTCCCCACAAAACCCCAGGTTTCCCGTGGAGGAGGAGCTGAGTTATATTTCAAAACCTTGCGATGCTCCAGGGATTTTCTGCAACTGTGGGACGTGGCTGCTCTGGGGGCTGTGCGAGGGGCCTGGAGTGCTTTGGTCCTGCTGAGGTGGCTTGTGGACATGAAATATGGCATTCAATCAAATCCAGCGTACCACAGAAATGAGCGCTGTACGAAAATTCACGGAAGTGCAGTTTCATTCACTTTATTCACTCCAGCTATTTTGCTTCCTTTCTTTTTCCAGTGGGGTTTTTACTCCTTATTCATAGTGCATGGCTGTGCTGGGTTTGCCTGGGGTAGAGTTAATTTTCTTCACAGTAGCTGGTACGGGGCTGTGGTTTGGATTTGTGCTGGAAACAGGGTTGATAACACAGGGACGTTCTAATTGTTGCTGAGCAGTGCTTACACAGGGTCAAGGCCTTTTCTGCTCCTCACCCCACCCCACCAGCGAGCAGGCTGGGGGGCACAAGGAGTTGGGAGGGGACACAGCCAGGACAACTGACCCCAACTGACCCAAGGGATGTCCCACACCATATGATGTCATGCTCAGCATATAAATCTGGGGGGAGAAGGAGGAAGGGGGGGACGTTCGGAGTGATGGCGTTGGTCTTCCCAAGTCACCGTTACACGTGATGGAGCCCTGCTTTCCTGGGGATGGCTGAGCACCTGCCTGCTGATGGGAAGCAGGGAATGAATTCCTTGTGTTGCTTTGCTTGGGCGCGCGGCTTTTGCTTTCCCTATTAAACTGTCTTATCTCAACCCATGAGTTTCCTCACTTTTACCCTTCTGATTCTCTCCCCCAACCCACCAGGGGGGGAGCGAGCGAGCAGCTGGGTGAGGCTGAGTTGCCGACTGGGGCTAAACCACGACAATGGCCAAGACCAGCCTTTTGCCATGGGTGTCTCCCTTTGCACAGCGTGACCATGCCGCCATCCCCATCTGCTCCAAAGGAACATTCCCAGGGAACGGCAAACATCTGAATTTTGGGAGCTTTCCTGCAGAGATGCCATTGCCTTTGTTTGTTGGCTGTCGGATGTGCATATTTCCATTTACATACTTTGTCTCATGGAAATAGAGGCACTATTAGTCTCTGTTTCTGCTCCCTATGAACAGCAGGGTGTTCCCACCGTGACAGCAAGAGGTAGGAGAAAGACACTAAAAAGAAAATATTTTACTGTACATGGAGGTGCCCAGTGCCTCACTGACACTGGTATGTATTCGCAACATCCCATGGCAGGGTTTTCGCTCCGGTTGTAACTGTTTAACAGACACACGCACACACTCTTCTTTTTGTTCTTGCTCATTTTGTGCTGGGGCTCAGTCAGGCAAGAGTCACCATGCCAAGGTGTCTGCCACCGTAATTGTCTGGGCTATGTTCCAGTTTTGGATCATATTTCTGGAAGCACTTTAAGAATCACAATATCCACAGAGGAGTTTCGCTGTGTCTTCACAGCCAGATTGTGCCCAGGGTTTTGAGGACCCGGTGGTCCTACCTCAAGAACGTTGGGTTGCACTGATGTTCTGGTGCAGCTGCATGGGTCTGGGACCAGGGTGCTACGGAGAGAGGGTGTGTGGCTCTCAGTGAGCGATTTCACGCTGCTGCTGTGGACATGGAGCTGTTGGAGCGGGTCCAGAGGAGGCCACAAAAATGCTCCGAGGGCTGGAGCCCCTCTGCTACGAGGCCAGGCTGAGAGAGTTGGGGCTGTTCAGCCTGGAGAAGAGAAGGCCCCGGGGAGACCTTAGTGCGGCCTTGCAGTGCTTCAAGGGGGCCTAGAGGAAAGATGGGGACAGGCTTTTTAGCAAGGCCTGTGGTGACAGGACAAGGGGGGATGGGTTTAAACTAAAGGAGGGCAGATTTAGGCTGGATAGAAGGAAGAAATGTTTTCCACTGAGGGTGGTGAAGCACTGGCACAGGTTGCCCAGAGAGGTGGTGGAGGCCCCATCCCTGGAAACATTCCAGGTGAGGTTGGACGGGGCTCTGAGCAACCTGATGTGGTTAAAGATGTCCCTGCTCCCTGCAGGGGGGTTGGACAAGATGGCCTCTACAGGTCCCTTCCAACCCAAAGCATTCTGTGATTCTATGATTCTCTTGAACTTGTTCTGCTCTCATGCCAGCAGAGAGCCAGGTGATGGTGATGAATTTTCTCACTGAGCTGTCAACGTTAGAGAGCATTGACCAGGTTGTATAGTCATGGCATTTCTCAAACATTTCATTTTCTTTCATCTGCTTTTATTTGCTTGAGGCAGATATAACTGGGGATTTCAAATTACTTTTTAAGATGTTGGTTCATTCCAGTGGCGCTTGTTTTAGTTGGTCGAGTTGGATGGTCCTGTATTGCAGCCTTCAGCCTGATTTCCCCACCGTGAGTCCTGGTCACACCGATGCAGAGGGCAACAACAGCCCTTGGAGATGACCCGGGAGGACTGGACAGGAGGGTGTCAGGAGTGGGAATGTCCAAATTTCTTGTATTTATGATGTAGAACATGAAAATTCTCTCATGCTATTAGCCAGGATCCATCTGGAGCCTTCTATTTAGAGAAATGTTTTGTTCCAGTCTTTGCTCCAATCGCTTTTCATCAATGCCAGGTGAAAAATGTCCTTTCTTTTTGGATGTTCTTGAGATCCATGCGTGTCACAAAACTGCCTACTGCTTGTTTGACTTTCATCATAAATGAAACTGCACAGCAAGTCCTTGATCCATTATTTCAGTGCTTCTTTTCTGATATTTGATTCTATGCCATTTTCAGACCTTTCATAGTATAATAAGTAACCAAAAGCCCTAATGCTCAGCAGGTTTCTGTGTCTGGTATCACAGCAGATAAAAATGTGTTCCAAAAGGTTATGTTGGGTCTGTTTTTCCCCTATCCCTTCACAAAGCCAGCGTTGTTTTCTAAATATGTGTTTCATCTCGGTGTTCTTTCACTGTCTTCACGTCCACCCTTATTGACAGGAATGTACAACACAAACCCAGAGCGAGAGCAGCCCATCGCAGGTTTTCTAACAGATGGAGCAAACCTGTAGGTGCATCCTTCTGAAAGCTGTTTATTGTCGAAAACAAACTGAATGAAGAAATCAAAATGCAACCTGTAGTATCTGAAGGTGGAAGTGCACCGAAGCTGTGGGGCGTGATGTGGTGCCCACATCCTGCTCTGTGGCATCGCTGCAACTATTGAGGTCTCAGCCCCACTGAACCTCATGGGTGTATGTCTACACCCCCTGCTACAGCTCATGGTAGAGATATCTGTGCTGACTAAGCACTCCAGTTCAGCACCCAGAAATGTGCAAAATGTATAGAAATGTCTATAATGATAAAAAAAATCCGGCACCCCATTTCTGACAGGGGCTGGGAGGATGGGCAGGCACAGCCTCATCTGCTGCCGATGGCTTGGAGATGACATGGTTGTGCTGCACGGGAGAGGCTGATCCCAGAGGAAGTAAATCCATATAAAACCGGTCTTCATGAACTCTTCTGTGCAATCATAGAATCACAGAATCATTTGGTTGGAAAAGACCTTTAAGATCATCGAGTCCAACCGTACCTGGCCACTACTAAACCATGTCCCTAAGCGCCTCGTCTGCCCGGCTTTTAAATACCTCCAGGGATGGGGACTCCACCACTTCCCTGGGCAGCCTGGTCCAGTGCTTGACAACCCTCTCCGTGAAGAAGTTTTCCCTAATATCCAATCTAAACCTCCCCTGGCACAACTTGAGGCCATTGCCTCTCGTCCTATCGCTTGTTACTTGGGAGAAGAGACCAACCCCCACCTCACCACAACCTCCTCTCAGGCAGTTGTAGAGGGCGATGAGGTCTCCCCTCAGCCTCCTCTTCTCCAGGCTGAACAACCCCAGGTCCCTCAGCCGCTCCTCACAAGACTTGTGCTCCAGACCCTTCCCCAGCTTCGTTGCCCTTCTCTGGACTCTTCTCTGGATACTTGTTTACTCCAAACGCCGCACGCTTGTACAGGTCAGCAGCTCTGTCGTTTTACAGCAGGAAGGAGAAAGAGTGCCAATGGCAAGACTTACATGGAATGGTCCTTTTTGAGCCGTGTGTTTATTAGTGCTTTGAGTGAGGTTTTGCCAGAGACACCCCTCGGGACGAAGGGCTCTGCATCTGGTGCCGTACAGACCCGTGAGCAAGCGGAGCCTTGAAGAGCTTACGGCTCCTGCAAGCTCATCTCTAGGCACGTTAAAGCTGTAGTTAATCAGAACAGCTGAATTTCTCAGCAAGGTAGCATCTGTAAGGCCAAACGAGGTACGAATATTCATTCCAGCCCCATCAGTCATTGAGAGGGTGGGGAATTGCACCATGAGCCAAGAACAAAGTTCCTTGCGTTGTCTTTACAAAACAGGAGCTTGATCTTTGTAGAAGAAATATGATCACAGCCTATCAAGATTTCCCACGACACTTTGAACAAAATAATTGAGCAGGAAAACCTCTCAGGCCTTCATTTCTCAAAATATTAAAATTGTAATGTAAATTATCTTCTGCCTGGAGAAAAAACTTAGAAGATGTCAGGGTTGTCACGGTTTTAAATACACAAGCAGTCAATCCTTTGTCAACTCATATTGGAATTGTAGTCATCTAGATAAATTTTTCCTTCATACAGACACGCGCATATAGACGCACACATAGGACTTCTCTTTGAAAAAATAAAAGGACCTGCTCCTCAAAGGGTATTGCAGAGACCTGCAATTCCTGGCTTCCAGAAACATCCGCAAAAGAAGCCAGCTAATGTCTTCAGAGCAGATCCACCTGGGTGTGGGGAACTTATTTATGTAAAAAGATTTGACTGTATAAAAAGATTTCTGCTACCACCTCCATTTATATTTTTGTCTTCGTGTAACTAATGGATACAGCAGCAGACCGTGATGGAGGAACATTAAAGAAGCGCAGACTGACTTGATCCAAATAATAGATCTTTTAAAAAAAAATCCAGTTGTGAGCAAATCTTTGAATACAAAACTCATCTCGGGGTGGATTGTGATTCAAATGATACATCCCGTGCAGACAAATAAAACGTGCCCACCTCTGAAGATGCGGCGAGCCCAGGCTCCAAGGCTCTGGTACACAAAACAGCACCGGGGCATCCTGGGGCAGCTGGGTGTGATTTGCAGACCATTAGCTGGCAGCAGTGGTCAGCATGAGAAGGGGTATTTTGGTGCTGCTGCAGCCAATGGTCATTTACTGCATCCCGAGAAAAAAACAGGGAAAATGGGATGAGCCGCATCTGGGTGCAGCTGGGATGGTGGTTTCTGAGGGTTAGCCCTGGGGGAGCTCAAAGGGGTTTTCCACTTCAGCCTGTGTCTGGAAAAGCAGTAGCTCTCAGAGGGGATTATTACATTTCTATATTTAATTTAGTGTAGATTTACAGTCTCTACAAATACTTTACACCTGCTGATAGAGAGTTTTCCTAGGATCTGATTCATCAGTGTGCAGATAGATTTTTTAGATGTGAAAGCATCCCTTACCCTTAGCACGGGATAGTTTGCAGTTTGTTCATCATCTTTGCGGGTAATTTTTTTGGGACTAAATATCTGTTCACGTCTGAAACAAGGATGTGTACAAACGACTTAGAGTGCACACAAGAGTCAGTCCTTCATGGGCTCAGGAGAGATTGTCAACTACAATTTTTCAAGGTGCTTTTTATAGCTCTGTTAGAAGTTAAAGCAAAGGTGGATGAGATCGCTGGGACTCTTAACCAGTACCTGTCTGGTAAGGACATGGCAATGACGTAATTCATGTCAAAAAAATTGACATGAGGGTGGCTTAGATCTCATCAACTAGATGAGATGCTTTGATGTCTTGCCTGTGTTGCTCCCCTGGGATCCCCAACAAGAGGTGGCGAAAAGACACGTGTGAAGGTGGTTCCTCCCAGCTTGCTGTTGTACCAACAACTGATGATGCACATACGGAAGACATTACTAGGAACCCCAATCATGTTGGTTTTATGGGGCATACCGGTTTACAGCTGGATTAAATCAAATTCACATGCAGCATAAGCAGCTCCTTGTCCCTGAGCTCCTGGCCAGGCTCCCAATTTCAAGACAAGGGTCGTTCCTGCAACGTACAGCATGGTTTGTCTTGCTTGTGCTCAGCTTCTCACTGTATTGGGTTTTTGCTTCCAAACTGCAATATCGTTAACATCTAACGGACCACATTTAAATATCTTTGTTGTGTAGGGATCCAAGTAAAGCTGGTTTACGTTTACTCTTATGTTTAACTTCTCCTCTGATGAAACTCTGCGCCCTGAGCTCCTTGTCTCCTGTCTGGCAGTGTATCTATCACAGCAGCGTTTGGCGTTGTGTTGTGCCTGTTTGTTTACAGTATCCCACCCACAGCAATCGAGGCGCTGATTTAATCTACCCTTCTTTGTGTTGCTGATTAAAAGGGAGCGTAAGAGAGAGAGAGAGAGACTGCAGCACATGTTCTCATTTATGCAAAATGGAGTCTTTAGCACAAAATGGTGTTAATTCAGTTATACTCAAACGCAACTACGTTGATATCTTCTTGTGCATCTTGGCCATCTCAGACAGACGCAGTTGTCTTTTGAGCTGTTATCTCACACTGTTGACCATGGAGGAAGCGGAGGCAACTGGTTTAGTTTAAAAGTCCACCTTCAAACGTCTGAGGTAGCATAAGATCAATTCCACCCTTAAACTACAAGTGCTTCAGCAGCGGGTCGCCATCCCAGCACTGTCCAGTAGTGCCCTGCCCAAGGCAGCTCCAGATCCGGGGGACCAGTCCCGGAGCAAACGCAACCCAAACCATCCTGCCACAGTGCCTGCTCTGCTGACACAGGTAGTTCAAGCCTTCGAAGCTGCTACGTAAATCTGCCCCTTACCGAAACGCTGTGTGCGATGATGACATAAATCACTCGAGGTTTTCTAAGCAGGATGATCCCGAGCAGGGCAGCTCAACGTGCCATTTGCTAGCTTGTGTTGATGCATTATTGAGCCAGTCATAATTATTGTGTCAAAGAAAGCCAATTTGTACTCGGGCAGACTGACATCTGGTTTTAGGTGGCAGCAGCCTTTCCTTCAGTAATTGAAATGATTGTTCTTAGTCTGCATTGTCAGAAAATGACATTCTTGCTGATATCACTGAAGTGACTTATATTTACCCCGGAGCTAAACAGATATTGTCAGGTCTGAGCTGACAAGTCGCTTTCCTCTTTCAAGAAGAAATCTCGTTACCTCCGGCAATAATGGACGGTGGCCCCAGTGCTCTTGGAGGGTTGCTCCAGGGTGAGGGTGTCGTGCCGTACACGCGGGGGGTGCTCAGGAAGGAGGTGAAGAGGTAGTGGGTGGGCAGAGGTAAATCTAAAAACCATGTCTTTGCAGGGAGGAGGCAGATCAAAAGTGACTTAAGGGGTCCTGAAGGGCAAATAACGCGCAGGAGGGCTCTAGAACAGCAGCCTGCCCCCATGAATCCAATCCTGCTCTCTAACCGGGTGTGGGTGCAAACTGGAGCGCAAGACGAAGGGTGTTTTGCTGCCCCAAGCTGGCGGCTTTGCCTATTTCTGCACGTGGGTACCCAAGGAGCTCATCCTCCCTCGCCTGCAGCTCCATTTCTCTTTGTGAGCCCCGTTTGGAGTGAGATTTTCCCTGGCTTGTGCACCCAGTGCCATGGTCCCCTTGGAAGCCGTTAGGTAGGACGTTGGGAAAGGCCATGGAATGGTGCATTCATGACCATGTCCTCCACCCCTGTCCTTCTTAGTTCATCCTTGATCAGATTTTATTGGCGAAGCAGCAACGTGGAAGAACGGATGTAAGGTCTACAGTCAAAGCCCCCGTCTAACACTGCGTATTCCCCCATCGAACAATCAGAATATTTTAGCCTCAGTCTCTCGAGGAGGAAATTTGGAAAAATGTCAGACTCTTCTAATTACAACCAAGCTGCTGTTTAAGGAATATTTTCTTTCGTGAATTGCTCACAAGATTTTATTGAAACCTCTATCAGAAATTGTTCTTTTTGTATTTCTCCAACAGATTTCTTGCTTGTGTGCTTTATTCCTTAAAAAAAAAGGATATTCCACCTCCCCCGCCCCGCCCCATATAAATCAGTCTATTTGCAAAGTTTGTGAAATGGACAGAATTTCAGATTTTTTGACTCTTTTCTGCTACATTTATGACCATGCAATGATGGAGAAAACAGCAGTTCCAGTGACTCTTTCATCACACGCCGAAGTCAGTCTCCAAGGGCTGAAATGGATATTGCTGAATACAGCGCGAGCTTTTGAGTTTTCTAAAGCATCCAAAGCACAGAGAATTACTTTAAATTGTACTCAGCCTACTTGAATTTCTCCCTAATCCATTCTTCCTAGATATTTGCACTCCTTTTTTTAACACTGTTTGAGTGTCAGCCTAGTTTTAAGGAGAACTATGCTGGATTGTTGCCCTTGGTGTTCATTCCAAGGCTAGGGGAAAAAAAAAAGCTAGTTTGTAATAAAAAAATGCACCCTTTCCTTTTTGCTTTAATTAGACCCACCTCCAGGTTGTGATACCTACGTTAGCCGTGCATCTTCCTGCAGTTGTCAGGAACATCGGGAGGACTCTGCCTTTCTTTTATAAAGTTGGACATATTAATTATATAAATGTAAGATACTGGATGATCCCCTTTTCTCAGTACAGGTAAGTACGGACATATCCGCACCAAGCAGATGGTGAGTGTTAAGAGTTCAGTATCGACACTCTGTATTTGTTCTAAAACATCAAAGCTTGTTCTTAAACACACCAGTGGAAGGACAGAAAAAAAAAAAATCTCACACATGACAAAATAATAAAAATGGTACAATAATCTGCGAAAGGTTTGTAGTTTAACAATTTTAAAGGAGACAACTTGTTGGATACTGCCAGTCGCTATCGGGCCAATAGCTATATTTCATTAGTTATTATTAAATGTTAGCAAAGAAAGTCAAGAACGGGGAGAGAGTGACACAATTTGCCACTGATGATGATTTGTGTATTTTGATGCCTGATGCATTTACACCAGAGATGCTCGTATGCTGAAATGCGTAATATAAAGCCAGCAAAATAATATACGAGGACGTGCCTGGTAAGAGCGAAGGGGCTGTAAGGTGCAGAGAGCTTTCAGTATCGTTACCAGCTTTCTCGCTTGAGAAGCAATAAATCCAGGGGTAATGCTTTTTGGGTTGGACTACTTATACTTCTTCACCATTTTCTCTCCTCTGAGACTCTCTTTGGGTATAACAGGGAATTAAGCACGTGAAAGCAGGGAAAAGGGCATCATCAGAGTGCAAAAATCATGTTTAGCACTTCAGTAAGAAAAGAGCAGCCTGTAAGGAGAGAAAATGACAGTGAATAAGCTTGTGGAATAAACCAGTTATGTGTCATGTCCTGAGCAGACTCGGAGGGTGAGCTGCTAGCTTTAGAAGCTGCTATGGTTTTTTATATTATTAATTCGTATTCTTTTACCTGGCACACCACACAGAGAAAAGGACACACGGGGGAAATATATATTCTTGTGATAAAAGACCAAAAAAGAAACAGAAGTGCTATTACTCCAGTTTCTTATTGTCTATAGATGATTATGAGCAAAGGGCAAAAAATAGCGCCCACCGCATGGACATGTATTTGGTGCTACGAGGGAGAACATCCTAAAGGACTTTTGTGCCCAAAACACAGCTGCATAACGGCCCTGAATCAGCCCGCTGGGAAAGTATAAATTGGTTTCAGGGCTTTCCTATCTGGCAGGGGTTTGTTGTGGCTGTGGTGTCCTCTGTCTGAGCTGCAGGTATGGGTTGCCCCCAGCTGGGCTGCTTTGGCTCATCAAGGGGCCTGAGGACTCAGTGCTAGCTGGGTGGGTGTGCTTCCTCACCAGGGTGGGTTATCTGCCCTCGGTGGTTGCTAGGAAGGGGAAATTAGGCGCCTTTCTGGAGCAAATGATGTCTGCACAGGCTTTGCTGCATCTTGGGAAGCTACAGAGAAGCTGGGATCCAACCCTACAAGGAAGAATCTCCTCTGCAGAGACACACGGTAGGAAAACATGGACTCATAGAATCATTAAGGTTGGAAAAGGCCTCTAAGATCATCTAGTCCAACCGTTAACCTAACATCACCATGCCTACTATACCTTGTCCCAAAGTGCCTCGTCTACATGTTTTTTGAAAATGTGTAGAGTCCCAGGGATTCGGACTCCACCACTTCCCTGGGCAGCCTCTTCCAATGCCTGACCACTCTTTCAGTAAAGAAATTTTTCCTAATATCCAATCTAAGCCTCCCCTGGCACAACTTGAGGCCATTGCCTCTCGTCCTATCGCTTGTTCCTTGGGAGAAGAGACCAACCCCCACCTCACCACAACCTCCTCTCAGGCAGTTGTAGAGGGCGAGAAGGTCTCCCCTCAGCCTCCTCTTCTCCAGGCTGAACAACCCCAGGTCCCTCAGCCGCTCCTCACAGCACTTGTGCTCCAGACCCTTCCCCAGCTTCGTTGCCCTTCTCTGGACACGCTCCCTTTGCTTTTCTGTTGTGGTTGACCCAGTTGCTTAGTGCTTCTTTGCTTTAAGTGTCACCTATCCTCACTAATATTCTGATAAACCTCCTTTTAATTTTGGGATTCCTTATAAAGAGATATTCCAGGTGTCTGCTTCAAAGCTGTGGCGGTCCTGAAGTGCTGCTGTAGGTGCCGGCGGGCTCTGCGCAGAGGCGTTTGGTGCTGTGCTATATAAGTGGGATGCAGGGGTTAAACCCTACATCACTTGGTGGCACCTCTGTGCTGCATGGGCTGGTGCGAACCAAAGCCTCCGGGTGTTGCTCTGTTCTTGCAGAAAGGGCAAAAGGTCCCTTCTGTGACCAGGTTTTAATTGTGGGTGCTAAGCCATGCTTTCCTCGAGCTGTTGTATAATTTCAGAGCTTTGAACACAGACCAGAGTCAGATTGTGATAATAACTTTATTTTATTCCCTTAAACCCATTAGTCTGGGATCATGTGGCTATATATTGTGATAGTTCTTTATTGGGAATTGCTTAAACGCAAGTTTTTGCGAGTTGTCTGAGGGCTTCTTTTCAAGCGTTGTTTCAAGCAGAAGCTATCAATGTACAGGTTAAACGTGGACGAGTGTAATACTATGTTGAATATGCCGTATCTTGTGAAAAAGGATTTGATATGCACATTCAAGAGGGTCTATTTTTCTAGCGTATGCATTTTATGTCCTCTTGTACTGGAGGGCTGCAATAACAGACTTGAATAAGAACACAGATTTTCTGGCCAAACAACTCTCAGCAATTTTTCTCAACATTGCTGTTTATCTGAGGACAAGATAAAATTAGATTTTTTCAATTCCTATGTGAACTTTCTGTGTCTCTTTAGCTATATCTTGTAAGAACTTGGGAACTGCCTAAACCCAAAACTCCTAAAACCAAAAGCTCCCCTTCTACTGGGAAGTGCTGTTTGTTTCCAGCACTGCATTGGTCACCAGAGCACGTGCCTTGACCAGCTCTGAACGTGTTCTATTTTTTCTTTTTGTTAGTGATGACTGCTGCCTAGCCCCCCCTTTATTGCTTTTCATCTTGCCAGTCCCAAAGCACTTGATAAAGGACATCAAGGAAGGCATATAGATGACAGGCAGGTGATTAGAGACAGCCAGCATGGCTTTACGAAGCGTAAATCTGATGGCCTTCTACAACAGGGTGACTGCATTGGCTGATAAGGGAAGAGCAACTGATGTCATCTATCTTGACTTCTGTGAGGCCTTTGACATGGCCCCACACAACATCCTTGTTGCTAAACTGGAGAGGTATGGATGGACTATTTGATGGATAAAGAATTGGCTTCATGGCCACATCCAAAGAGTTGTAGTCAATGGCTCAGTGTCTAAATGGAGATCAGGATCAAGTGGTGCCCCTCAGGGGTCTGTACTGGGACCAGTACTGGTCCCAATATCTTTATTAATGATGCAGTTGGATTGAGTGCAAGGTTGTTAAGTGCAAGCTGAGTGGTGCAGTCGATACACTTGAGGGAAGGGGTGCCATCCAGAGGGACCTTGACAGGCTGGAGAAGTGGGCCCATGTGAACCTCATGAAGTTCAACAAGGCCAAGTGTAAGATCCTGCACCTGGGTCAGGGCAGTCACCAGTATCGGTGCAGACCGGGTGATGGATGGGTTGAGAGCAGCCCTGCAGAGAACACATTTGGGATATTGGTGGATGAAAAACTGGACACGAGCGGGGAATGTGTGCTTACAGCACGGGAAGCCAATCATACCCTGGGCTGATTCTGTGACGGGTTTTACCCTCCCTATTTACAGTTAGGAAGACCTGGGCAGGGTGTTCAAACAGCATTAGCAGCCCCCCAAATTTCCTTGTTGCCAGAATAAAGATACCAGGGTCTGGTTCCTGCTCTAACGCAATCCCACGCAAAATATTCCCCAAACCACCACCCCCAATTTCAGTGGAAAATGAATTATACAGAACAGCAAGAATGAAAGATGGCCATCGGTAACATTTCTTGCCAAGTTGCACTGCTGAAGAGTAGATTTTTTTTTTTTTTTTTTGGTATTGCTTGTCAGAATGACTCCGGCTGCCGCGGCTGAGGGTAAATGCGTGTCCCTCCGGTGGGACTTGCTGGGCCATCCAGGAAGGATGCTGGGCGGTCCTGGGTGGTGCTAATTATGGAAATGGACTGATGACTCGGAGGCATTTACTGCAGCTGGATTGTTTTGCTGGGATAACACTGGATATATTACTGGGTAACGAGGGGAAGGCATGTTAGAGAGATGCTGATAGCAGAGGGTGGGAAAAAAAGTTTACAGAAACCTACACAAAATGAGTTTTTTCTGCAGCTAGGTCTGCGGGGAAGATGTTTGTTTGCAAAACACCAAACAAATCTCTCCTGGGACAGAGCAAAGGGCATGGCACAGCTTGGGCATCGCAACCCTAAAGCAGCGTAGGTGACAGGGCGAATGCTGCCTGCCGGACTTGACTTAATTTCAACCCATTTTTGAGGTGTTTTCTGCACAACTTGGTTGCAGACGCGGGTCTGGGTCAGTGTACCTGGGAAAGGGGGGGAAAATAGCTTTTTCTGGTCTGAGCTTTGAAGCAGGCATTTCTTGTACTAATTCCTGTCTCTGACAGGTATGGCTCCAGAAATACCCTTATCGCGTGGCTTTCCCTGTACTTGAGATTAACTTCTTGTTTGGCCGGATAAGATTTGAGGCTATAAGTGTGAGATTATAAAATCGCTTGGCCTTGGAGATATTTCCTAGCCAGAGTCAGCAGCTTACTCAAATCCTCTTTCGAGATCAGCTGTAACTACTTTCCCTCCACTCCACCCACTCCAACGACGGGTATTTGTGCGAGTCTTTATTTCACGTACGATAACAACCTCGCCGCACAAAACCCCAGTGTTTTATCAGCTGTGCTTCTTGAACGGATGCTTTCTTTATGAAGGCTTCAGTGTTTCGTGGGAGATATGAAGTGCTTTTTATTTTTTTTTTTGTTTGTTTTCTTCCCCCATCAAAGGTCTGGTAATTCAGCAGATCACCACCAGCAGCAGGCTGCTCTATTATACATGGCATCCTCCTATGCTCACAGCGTGCTCTCTTCAGAAGCGCTCTTCAATCCTATGAAACAAGGGCACTCATCGCTTTCTGAAGCAGACCCTTATTCTTTTATCAGATACTCGTTTGAAAGAGTTGCGCGCTGTATCTGGCTACGATTCGACGTATGGGGGCTATATTTCTTTATTGTAGGTTGCATATTGAACAAGCTGAGTGGCTCTCGGGCTCAGCAGAACGGTTTCAGCTTCCTCGGATCTCGGCACTATTGCTTTGAATATGTTTTGGGGGAAGGATGGGGTAATTTGGTGTTTTGTGACTGCTTTGGGTTTGTAGATAATTCTGCTCTCTTCTAGGTGCTTTCTCCCACCCTGCCTCACCTTTGCAGATCCTGATTTAACCCGTTGAGAGTCATCACTAAACAAATATCAGCTGAGGTGTGGGTGTTTCATGCCAAACTCAAGACATAGCTGTGGCTACAAGGGTTTCTACCCACTTTACATGGCCAATTCGTGAGGGTTAATAATTTTTCATTAATTGAAGGGGAGATAAGGGAAACTTAGAGTCCCAGACTGAAGCTGTGCAGAGAGCAGAGGTTCAGCTTTGTGAAAGGTTTTTGGAGGGGAGAGGGAATTTTGAAATTCGGCTGCTTTGTCGATAGAAATTAAACCGGAAAATTAAAAGACTTTGCAGAAAATGGAAGAGCAAAAACTTAACGGTGAAAAATGTGTGGTTTATGGTATGTCTTTTATCACTGATTCATTTTTCAGATGTCTTATTATAAAAAATAAAAATAAACATTATGAAATGTTTATTTTATGTATGCCACTTAAAAATGAGAAATCAGAAGATGGGGCACTAGTACTTCTGGTGGTAATATTTTGAGTTTTTCCTTTGTCGAGCAAAATGTGATTAATGTTGGACCGATTCTGTCTTTGTAGAAGAAGTATTTTCTGCTGGAAAAAGGCTTCAGCAGAATTTTTTCTGCCTGGCAACGCATCAGAGGGACAGATCCCTCTCCGAGGGAGGAGGCTGATGGCAGGGCTGGCTGGACCACAGCTGGGCATTGTCACTGGTGCCAGATGTGTTCGCACCCAGCAGCGCAGCCGGTGCGTTTTGCAGTGCTCTGCAGAAGTGCTGCTGGCCGCTGCAATCGGATGACGTGCTCTAGGCAGGTGCTGTTCCCAGGCTGAACGGCTCTGCCTTTGTCCTGGGTATGTGACAGTGGCTCTTGCTCTGCCCTGGCCCAGCCGTGCTGGTCCCAGAGCTGCTCCAGGGCTGTCTGCTCCTTGCATCAATTCCCCCCGAAAAAGCTTTGGGGGAAAGCTTCTCGCATGTCTCTGGTTTGCAGCTTCTGTTTTGCAAAGAAATTGGCTCGGAAGGCGTGTGGTAAAACCCCAGCAGAGCTGGAGGTGGTGTGAGCTTTATGAGAAGCAGAGTCTAGGTTGCAAGCTTTGAAGAGAAACAAAAAGAAAAAGTAGATCACGTGGTGGTAAGTTAATTAGGCGTAGCCCCCCGAGTGCATCAGTACTCTGTCGATGACATTGACTGTATGATGCCATCAACAGTTTCGGTTCTTTCAATACAGAAATGAACTGGTACTGGCTAGAGAGAAGAGCACTGATTTGCGCTGCCATCACTGGAGAAAAATACTGAGGGACCAGAGCGGGCAATAAATTGTAGTAGTCCGCTTCCACTAGCGGCTGTGCACTATTAAGCTGCTAATTTTAGTCTGACTTGATAAGAGGACGGTGGTGCTGACTGCTGCGTTCCTGGGTTTCAAACTAAAGCACTTTCCATTAACAAAGATGAGGATATATTGACTTGAACTGGAAGAATAAGTGTCTCCTGCTCATTTAATTGGCTCCTTACGCTCCCCCTCTGGTGAGCTGCTCTGCTATCGGGGGGATTATTGTCTCTGCTTGGTTCCTTATGACTCCCTAATTCCTAAAGAATGCACGGTCACCCTAACTGCAAGGTATAGTGGAACGTCTTTTAACCATAGATACAGCTGGAGCATCAGACAGTATTTCGCACGCAGTCTTGTAGCGATGATCTCTAATTACTGCCATACTCAGCTGTAGAAATGGGTGTTTTGCTTTGTTCCGTTGGAGAAGGAACTTAATTACAGAGCGGTGAATGTTGTGCTTGCAGGTTCCAGCACGTCCTACACGACAATAAGAGATTAATTAGGAAAGCTTCTTTGTGGTACAGGCAAAGTTCCCTCTCCTCTGCCTGTGTATTAAGTCATTGAGCGACACAAACGTTAAGCTATTATGAAAATCAAAACTTAGGATTTGACTCCAGCTTCACGTGCAAGGATGGCTCAAAATTCAGAAAACAAGCTCAGTCTTGGCAGGCTTATAATGTGATACGCACTCTTTGTCAACCCATTTAATATGTGATTATGATTATCAGCTCTAATAATAATGACCAAATAAGCAATTAACAAGGCTGAGCTTGGCATGGGCTTAAGACAGAAATGCTGTGTGAGTAATCCGAGTCCTTAAAATTAAAATTGTTTCACTCTGATTTCTCTTCAATAGTAGTTAAATGAAGCGCTTGAGAGGTTGTATGTTAAGCTGGAATGCTGCGAGTGCCTCCACAGCTCGTGTTATGTCCGTAAGCGTGATGGGACACTGGCATCCAACTGAAACAAGGGTGGAGAAAATCTCTGTAGCTCCCTTGATTTCTGGTGGACAGCATCAAATAGAGAATTGGTCATCAAAAGTTTGGGCAGGGCTTTCTTTTCTGTTTATGATGCCTCTTGGGGATGCAGATGACGACAGTTTCAGTGCTGGGAGAGCGGGAAGAAGATTTGGGTGGGGAAGGATGCTCAGCTTTCTCCGTCATGAAGTTTTGCTACCTGTCCTTTTAAAACTTATTTTAAATCATTTTTTGACATCAATCGTTTTATCAGAGCACTTCCTGCATTTTCACCTTTCCCTTGATTTTTGTCTAATTCTTGGTAGTATTTGGCATACTGACACAACATGGCCATGGCTGGTCATGCCCATCAGCCGTGTCTGGACTCCAGATGGGCTCCCAATAATGTAAGAGCACCCCAGGACTGGGCAGGCTGCTTGATTTCCCCATTCTGTGGGAGTCCCGCGATTATGGGGTCTTCCCTGGTCTCTTGGTGGTCTATGTCAGCCCCACAGGGATGAGTGTGCCTCCCGGGGAGTGATGGCATCTTCTTGCCTGATGGTGTGGCTGATCCCTGTCTCAGACAGGAGATCGCCACCTCGCCTGCAGAAGAGCAGCTGGTGGGACTGTGACTTGAGTCACAACTGTGATAATAAAAATCCCTCTGTCCTGCTGCCAGCATCTCCTCTGGTTGGCTCTCCTCTCTGCTCCAGTGGGGCTCTGGACAGCCTGATTGAGGGCTGGGTCCCGTCGGATAACTCCCCACAGCTTGGGTGATTAGCGGGGGCTCAGGAGTCTGGAAGACTTGTGCATTGTCCTAGCAGGAAGAGGTTTTCTGATACCTGCCACTTAGATCTGGGCCAAAAATATGTTATAACATCAGGCATCGACCTGTTGTTCCACCTTTCCTGTGTTGGACCCAGTCAGCATCTGGCAGTAGAGCTGTGAGAAGCTGGTGGGATGGTGCTGCCCTCCTTCCCAGGGCTGCTGCCACCTAGCACTGCGAGAGAGGGCTCAGTCAGTGAAATAAAAATGAGTAATAATGCAAAAACGCTAAGCCATCCCTGAGATTCATTATTAGCCGAGCTCTACGAAGAGATGATGGCTGGAAAGCAAAGCTGCCTTTTGAGGTTTGCAACCAAGTCCATGCTGAGCAGCTCCAACGGCAAGGCCAGGTTGGGTATTAAGAGAAGCAGATCAAATTATCGCGATCTCTCATCAGCCTCGTATTGGAGCAGAGCTGAGATGCTAGTGCTTAATACGGAACAAAAGGCATGTGGGATCCTCAGGCGTATTATTGACTCTAAGTGTGATGAGCTCTCCCTGGCACACATCTCTTTTATATGTTTTTAAAGAAAATCTTTTAAAACATTATTCGCAGTGCTTTCGGACTTGCCGGGGCCTGCTGGAGAGTAATGCGTCCCTATGACAACGGAGCTCTGATGGCATATCCCGCTAATTCATCACACCCCAATCGCATCCTGGTGATGCATTACGTTAATACATCATCAGAAAAGCCAGCCTGCTGATCACTAGAGCTTTAACGATGCATTTGCATGAACTCTGATCAAAAGGCCACCCTTCTGTTGATATATCACTTAAGAGCATAACCAGCCTTCTTTGGCAAAAGCGTGTCGTAGAAAGCGAAGAACCTGGGTTTCCTAACGTGAGCTGGAGACGGGAGGTGCACCCTTGGCTCCTGCGTACGTGGTGGTGACGTGGGGACGAACGCAAGAATAAAGCTGCTCTGAAGTCCGCTTGTTTGCAAGCTGATTTAGGGACTTCCACCAGCTGAACTGAAGTGCAGGGCATTAAATGCCGCTTGTGTTTGCTTGATCTGGGTATAAGACATGGAAGGGTCACTTCAAGGCTGTTCTTCTTCTGGCCTGGAAAACAATAAAGGAAATTGTTAATCTTGTGCTTATGGGCTCAGTGGTCTTTCAGCCAGATGGTGCGGAAGGTGTTTGGTACCGAAAAGTATTTAATTCCATATGTTAAAATAGCTTTGTCTGTGTTATTCTGGTGGTTTCCTGCTGTTAGGGAAGGGAGGACAGGGCGTGTGTCTCATGACTTCCAACTCTGAGCATCCAGAAGCTCAGACTGTGGCCAGGTGCTCATTTTGCTTGGAGGAGGATCTCGAAGGTCCTCCAGGACAAATCTTGGTTACCGGACAGTTTTGGTTTTGTTACCACTGCAGAATGATGCTTTGGATTTAGCAGGTTTTTACTGTGGAATGGGAAAGTCCGTGGTGGGCAAGAAGAGACCAGTAGGAGATCTTCCACTGAAGAAAGGAGTCTATTGGATTTTTTTTGTTTGTTTTTGCTGACTTTGACTGAATCCTGGTGTAATAGGGGACGGCTATACTTCCAAAGTGCGTGGCTTACATTATCTCACTTGCCATGGGTTGTGGCAGGCTGGGCAAGAGGCGTGTGACAACATGGATGGGGCAGAGGGACCTGAACACCTTGGTCTTGGCTCTGAGCTGGCTGTGCATGAGCAAAGTCGTGGCTACCAGCTGCAGACCTGTGTTTGTGCCTGGTTCCCTGTCTAACACACCCCTGTGGAGTCAAAGAAATCTCCTGTCACCCTTCCCTGACTCGGAAGGGACGTGTTTGTGTTGCCCAGCAGTGGGACATCCTGCTCGATTTTACCCTGCCCTCTCTTGGGACAATGTGTTCAAAGCCAGGCATGAGCTCCTGAACATTTCGCCTAATTCTTCCTTCAGCTGGCAAAGCTTTTAGGGAAGTTCAGTCACTTTTTCTGCACATATTTTGCACTTTACAGGACATACTAACCATCGCATACAATCTCAGCGCCTTCACCCTAATGCTGTTGTACCCTTCCTAGAAGAATATCTTGGATGAAAAGTGCAGTTTGCTGAAAGACAAATTTCTGTTGGTAATACAGCAGTCCCAGAAGAGGATTTTTAAGTAATTCCTACCCGAGACCCAGAGGGTTGGAGATGAGGGTTTGTGTGTCTTTCCTCTACATGTACTAGTGTCGTGGTTTAGCCCCAGTTGGCAACTGAGCACAACCCAGCCGCTCGCTCCCCCTCCCCCTCCGCCCGGTGGGATGGGGGAGAGAATCGGAAGGGCAAAAGAAAACTTGTGGGTTGAGATAAAAACAGTTTAATAATTGAAATAAAATAATAATAATAATGATAGTAATAAAATTGCAATGAAAAGGAAAACAAGAGACACAAACAAAACCCAGGGTAAAGAAAACAAGTGATGCAACCGCTCACCACCCACCGACCGATGCCCAGCCAGTCCCCAGCAGCGATCGCTGCCCCCCGGCCAACTCCCCCAGTTTCTATACTGGGCATGACGCCATATGGTATGGAATAGCCCTTTGGGCAGGTTGGGTCAGCTCTCCTGGCTGTGCCCCCTCCCAGCTCCTTGTGCCCCTGGCAGAGCACGGGAAGCTGGAAAGTCCTTGACTGCTGTCAGCACTGCTCAGCAACAACTAAACCATGGGTGTGTGATCAGCATTATCCTCATCCTACATCCAAACCACAGCACTGTGCCAGCTACTGGGAAGAAAATTAACTCTATCCCAGCCAAAACCAGGACAACTAGAAAGAGTAATGTTAATCCCAAGAGCAATTGGAAACTTCACCTGGCACAGGAGTTACTGTCAGGGACCCACGGGTCTGTGCAAAGAGACAACTTTGACAAAATCCATAATGCCAGTGCTCCAGCAGGATTGGGTTTGGGAGATGCTTCTCTTACCCAGCCAAAGCTTTCACCTTCTTTGGATCCAGCTCTGTCCCTTATCTCTGCTGTGGGTCGCTCCTTCGGATAACCCACGATCCAACAGTCACTGCCAGCAGCTGGCAAAGGGCATCCCTTAGGATGTGAGGAGCAAAGTGTCACATCTGGACAGCGAGGGGTCTCGGGGGCCATCCAACACCAGTGCAGCCAGCCAGGTGATGGGGATGCCCTTTGGGGTTATATGGAGTGTTTGCCCTGGGTTCAGCTGTTTTGCCATCAGACTTTCCACTTTAAAAGTATGGCTACTGACCTTGCAAGCCCCACTGGTTTTCCATTTCGGAAAAGCTTTTTAGTTTTTGGGGATTATCTTCTTAACTCTTTGCTACCTGAGAGCTCACAGCAGAGAGATTTTTCTTGTAGGCTCCAGGCCAGGTAGTAATGTCACTGTAAAATAGAAGCAACAGTGGCAGCAGCGGTGTGAAATCTTTCTTATTTGATTTTGATTGAGTGCACTGTTGGTGAGGCACTACAATGCCCAGAGTCAGATCTATATTTCAACATTTCTGGAGAGTTCATGCCCCCGCCTCCCGTTGTGTGCTGTAAATAACCTTGTTTCAGAGCGATGGTGCCTCTCACTTCTCATCCTTCGCATCTCCCTGGGTGGGAATCTGCAAATGACTCTACACTGAGCTCTCTGCTCTGTTCTGAGCTGGCCCTGGAAAAACTTGGGGGAGAGAGAAATGGGGCATGTGGCATGGACGGACCCAAAAAAGAAGACTGCGTGCAGACCCCTCTTCTGGGGATCTGTTCTACCTGCCCCTGCTTAAGCAGGGGGTTGGACAAGGTGATCCCAAGATGTCCCTTCCAACCTCAGTGATCCCATCTGAACTTCATGAAACGTATATGATGATTAGCAGTGTAAGAATGGCAATTTTAAACCAGAGAGACACAAGCCTGGGAGATGGCTAAAAATATGGACAACCCAGTGGTATCTTCTGTCTGGACCCGTGTAGATACTGAGCGAGTCCTGCAGGAAGTAAAGGGCCATGGCTGATCTGTAGGTAGATGTTCTGACTCAGTCTCTGCTTTATAGCAAGTGGTAGTTTAGCAGCCAAGCTTTGAGTTGCGGGGGACAGGATGGGTCATCTTTTTTCTTGAGGAAGGCTGAATGACTTCTTCATCAGGCCGGTGGCTTCTCACAAGCAAGGCGTATTGCTGATTTTTGTGATGATTTGTATGGAAAAGGAGCCCCCACCGATTTTATAGGGGATATAATGCACCCAAGACTCGGGCAAAATATTGTCAGCATAATGTAACCTACTACCAGACATCAGCTGAGGGATGATAACAGCCTATGTGCATGTTCTTACTTTGCAGCAAAATCAAAATAATACCACTTAACTATCTGCCAGTGCAGAATAAGCTCAACAGCGTTATTTTTCATGTGGCATTGGTCAACATTGCTTAGGAGAAAAATCACCCTAGCTCAGTAGCTACGTGGTAGCTTAAACTCGGGTCAGTTGTGGCTGAGCCCCGTAAAATGGAATTGTTTTTGGCAAAGCACAGGCAAACTGGGATTTATTGGCATCTATTGCCACTTCAGAAAGATGGAGGACGTATCATTTTTCTTTGGAGGTACCTACAGTGCCTGTTAAACAGCACTTTGAGCGTGTGCCCAAGAGCAGCCTTGGCTGCTCCCCAAGCCTGCGGTGGGAGGTGGCCTTTCCTCTGGCTCTGGAGCTTGCTGGAAGTACAGAGCCACTCAGACACCTCAGCATCAACCCATTCTTGCTTGTGGGGTGGCCTGGGCTGGGGCTGTGCCGAGGCCCCTGTTAGCAGAAGACATGCCATGTGGTCTGGTGGTCCTTTCTAGAGAGGCTTCAGACGTATGCTAGCAAAGGGTAGTGACATCTCCCTTGGGTCTGGGCCTGGTTAAGTGGAAAGTAGAGGTTGTACACCCAAACTAAAGGAGGACTGAGTGGTGTCGAGTCAGCTGTGCAGAAGTTCAGGGACTTTGAGCAAGCTTAATTCCAGGTTGCTGTGCAGAAATAGCCTCTGAAAAGCATCATGATGGTCCCTTTGGAGGTGATGGTCCAATGGCTCCGGCAACAATTTTGCATCACTCATATATATATGGAAAGTATCACATTCGCTTTTTGTTACAAGCATTTTTGAGAACAAAAATACGATTGTTGCTATTTTGTGAGTAGGTCAAGTTGACAACACTTCCGTAAAAACGTAAAAGACTGTCTAAAGTGCCATAAGTAGTTCAGGTCTTTTTCTTGCTAGAAGTAGTATGAAACAATGAAACCAGGTCTCCCAGGGCCCACCCTGGGGAATGGGAATGGTAATTTCTCCTCCCGGTGTGGTTTTGGCGGTAGGGGAAGGAGGCAAGGTGAAATACAGTTATGTGGATGTGCGTGTTTGCTGTGAGTGTCCAGGTACCTCAGCTGGATAGATTAATTTTAAATGCTCCTAATTAGCTTTCCACTGAATGTGGACAAGAGAAGCCTTACCTCAGCCCTGGACCTCTTGACTCAACTTCTCTGTGAATAGGGCTAAATCCTTAGATGGAGTGGGATTCACCAACCCTGCCTTAGGTAAGTTTTTAGTCTCTCTGTGTAGGCTAATTACTTTGGGCTCATTTACAGCCAATGGAGTGAAATATTTGTCTTCAAAGTGTGATTCATCTCCTCTTCTGGCAGATGTCTAAGGTAAGTCAGATGAATCGCCCTTTGCATGTGTCTATCTTTGAACTCCAAGAGTGAGGAAGAGCAGCCAAGTTAGATGTATAGCTATATCGTTATATGAAAGTGAGATGTATCTTACCCATCGTGTAAATTCCATAAATATCACACATGTCGTAGCATTTTGCACTAACAGAAGTTTACAGCATTATTAAAACAAACCCCAACCTGTCAAAACCTCTTTCTACAAAACTCCTTTTATGTGTTCTCTGTAGACTTCATCAGCAAAGTGTTTTTCTCTCTTGGTAGAAGCTTTTTTTTTTCTCATCCAGATCGGGTCCGTGGGCTGCCTAGCTTATAATTGAGATAAGCAACAGTTAGCGTGAGTAACCTGTGATTGAGCCCGGAGCAAAACAAGGAATGAGCTGATTAGCTACCACGGAGTAATTCAAATTCCTAAGCAATACAGGAGATAAAGAAAAGAGCGTAACAGCTGGGTGATGAGTAAGCAGAGGCATTACCAACCTCGGACAAAGAACTGGGAAGATTATTACAGGGGATCCTTTGCTTGCAGCAAACAAGAGCTGAACGTACCCTTTCAGTGGAGCATCCTCAGGTTCCCAAGATGGCAGGTTGCCAAGATTGTGCTACCAGGGGCTGCCTATCCCTGCTTACTGCTGCACAACTCCGTGTGTATCCCTGAAAGCTCCTCTTGGAGGATGGCTTGCCTTTCCCTTGCTGGCTGGCGGTGGTTGCCTGATGCTTGGACTCAGCCCTGGGACGATAGAGCTGAAAGAAAACTGCACCTGACCTTGAGATGGGTTTTGAAGGTCACTGTTCAGCTCTGAGCATGTTTTTAAATCACCCAGCCACTGCAGACACTAACGTTTCTATGCTGTTTTCTTCACTGATATTTTCTGTATTTGTATATATTCCCCTTGTAAATCTAAGGAGTGGGAGAAGGCCAAAGTCTAGCGTCAACCCCGCTGTTTACACCCGGTTTAATGCTAAGGCTGATATTCTAGCACAATTGCTTGTTCTGGTCGGTGGCCAAGAAACTTACTTATGGGAGAGAGGAAGAAGTTAGTCCCTGCACAGACCTGGCAAAAGGACCTGGCTTGGCTTGTGTGAAACACAAGGTGCAAGTGAAGAGTAGTTCAGTGCAATCACACCTCACTGCCAAGTGCTGACAAGAAGCCTGAGGACAAAAAAATTGCTTTTTGTTTTTTGAACACTCTGGGAAGGGTTATGGAGCATCTAAGCCACTGCTTCTGCACCGTAGCCTCCAGAGCTGGGTCGATTTCTGTTGCAGTGATAACATCTGGCTCTCTGGAGATGCTCCCCACTGAAGGGTTGAGGATCACTTGGACAACCCCATCCAGATGTGGTCAGAAGGCCACCTCTGTTATGCACTTACACCCCAAAAAGATGCCAGAGGGGCTGGGTGACATCCAGCAAAACAAGTGCATCTACTGCATGATATCAAAGATATTTAAGGCAGTAGATGATTAGCTGTCTGGAAAGGAGAATGGCTGAGGCTGGTAGGTCACATGTGATCTGGGAAGGATGGGCATGGTCAATGCTTCCGTCAAAGACAGCTACTGGGGGCTCTGTTTCTTGTTATTTCCAGTTAAGGGACTCTGAAGCATTTCCCTTGTGAACTGAATTCTCCAAAGCCCACACCCAACGTTGAATGAAAACCAGATAAGAGAAAAAGTTAAATGAAAGTTTTTGAGATGTGCTTCCTTGTGATGACTAAGAAAAAAAGATGAGTTAAGTCCCTGTAATTTTGAGTTTGACTGTTTTCTAGTTTAATTTTTAAGATTTAAGTAGGAAATTGAGCCTTGGAGCTCAAAATATTCAGCATGTGGTAGCATATATTACAACGTAATATCATGACAGGCGAATTGCTGATAATCATTATAAACTGGCAATGATGGATGGGGCAGAGAAAAGGGATGGATCCAATGACCTTGGAGCATTCAAAGGTAAAAAGACTCAAGGGCTCAATTATCCCTTTCCCTGCACTGGTACCTCAGTACCTGCAGGTGCCATTGTAAATTAAGGCAGAACTTGGCGCTCTTTCTCCAAGCCGACTTTTTCCATGTGCATTTTTGGGCTGTCTGTAGGGAGTGCCAGTAGTCAGCACAACATGTCCGTAGCCTACAGCTCAGCAGAATGATCCCACCATAACAAATCCGAAGAGCAAAGAACTGCTCTGGTGGTCTTATGACACAAAATATGTCGATATTGTGTGAAATTGATCCACTGTATTTTCCAAGCAAGATATTCCTGTGTCAGCAACGTAGCCAGTGTCCTTGCTGGGCATGTGGAGGTTACAGTCACTACTACTACTCCAAGTGCTTTAGCTTGGGTTTTATTGTTAGTGGATGCTTCATGGATGTAATAGCAATATTTAACATGTCTGGGGGAAAAAAAGCTGCTTTTTTTATAGACACGCAGTCCTGAAAAGTAGATTTTTGACAAGCAAATATCAAAAGGATAAAAATAATTTTATATCTTTTTTTTTTAAACTTAGTAATAATTACGTATCCACGGAAAAACCAGTGCCCAGCATCTGTTCCAGTTTTTCATCACTATATACATATATTTCTTGACTATTTGTGCCAGGAAGGGTCCCAGAAACATGTGTAACCCGAAGTCTGTGACCTAGGTCACTGAAATCAATTGGTGCGTTGGTTTTTTTGAATCCTTTGATGGCAGGAATCCTACTGATAGGAAAGGATAACACAGGAGTTAAGATTCAGCATCTTGTCCTGAAAGTGATGTCTTAATTTCAAGAATTCAAGTTGACAAATGGATCTGTACCACAAGAGCTGTTGTGATTGCTTCTGAAATGCTTTCCCAGAGCGTATTGCACCTGCGAAGTGAAAGCCTCCTGGAGAACCGTTTTATCTAATTGTGACGAGGATGATTATGAAATGCATCCATTACTTAGATTGCACGAGCCCTGTCAAAATAGGGATCCATTACGCTGGGAGTGATACGTGCGCTAGATACTGCTATTTTAGCAAGCTCGTTAGGAAACACAAACAGATGAAAGGTGGGGGTAGGCGAAATGCGTATTGTGAGTGAACGTAGGGCTCGGGAACAATTTTGCTTTTATGCTTGGATGCCTTTGCTCTATGGTAAAACTTATACGGTGCTTTAATTAAAGTCCCCCAAACAGGACTTGAGTAAGAAATGTGTTCATTAACTTTATACTAGCTATTCGCATAATGGTGATTCTGATCTTTAAATGTTAAATCCCAGGTTTCCTGCTAAAGACAACATGAAAATTTAAATGTTGCTTGTAGGAGCATATGTTATTTTACAGCTTCTAGAACAACATGCTCTGAGTAAGGGAAAAATAGCTTTCTGCCTGGAAAAAAATTCTTAAGATAATATTTGAGAGGCAATTCACAAAATCTATGTATTAATCGAGACAAAAAGAACTTGCTTGCATTTTTTCAAGTGTGTGCTTACTTGTGACGTTCTTGAAATAAAGTCTAGGTTAAAACAACGGCTGTCATATACAGGATGCCATAATGAACGTGTTGGATAAGAAAATTGTGTTTGAGCTGTGAATTGGAAAAACCTTTGGGATTAAACCATTTGACACAGATGTGTAGGAAGGAAGAAACAGCAAACTGTGGGTCTGAAGTTTTCTTGTGTCATTGGTAGTGACTTCAAATGAAGGGCAAGAGAGCACCAAACCCACCCCAGTGACCGTCCTGCTGCTTATCAGGCTCAACGTCAAATAAACGCCACGGAGATTTAAAGCCGAAGTGATAAGGGTCCGACTGGAAATGCATTTCTATTACGCGTTTATAGCAATGGGATATTGCCTGTTAACCGAACAGAATTCTAAAACGCTTGAGCTGTTGTGAGATGCAATTCTCACGGGCTAATACTAATTTTCATTGATCACTTTTCTGACACAATCATCGTCTTTGAGAGATTCAGCTTTTGCTGCAAACTTGAGGCCACCGTAATTTGGGAATATAATAAGCTGTGAGTTACTACCAAGGCAGCCTAAGGATCTCTGCGTGGCGATCGTTTAAAACCAGTCCGGGCATGGGTTATTTATCAGCCCTCCTTGGCTAAGAGGAGTATTTGCTGCATTCAGAGTTCGGCTACAAAATATTTATGGAATCTGATATTGAGGTGAGCTGCACTCATGGTAACGGGATCAAGGTTTTCAAATGCGGACAGAGGTGGTGTGAACACAGCCGTACCTGAAAGGGCATTTTTTTTGTTTTTGTCTCTCCCTGGAAGAGATTTGATATGAACGATGAACAACAACTGTATATCAAATGCCATTGTCAAAAAGGGAAGAGGTTTTAAATCCTGGCGTGCATGTGGCAGTTTTACTGGGATACATACAGGTCAGGCAGTTGTCCTGTATAAACTGGCTGTAATTGGGAAATTAATAGAAATACTAGTGGAAAATCCAGCTTTACCAGTAGCTTTGACGAGATTTTAGTCCACATACCCAACAGGTAGCGCCTAACGCTCTCTTTCCATGGATATAGATAAAATCTGGATGGCAGTTGTAGTGTTATAAAAGTTAACCTCGTTAATGGACACCATAATTTCTTGCAAGAGTCTTAAACTTTAAATGCCACTGTTTACCTCTGACTGTGGCTGGTGTAATGAGGATAAGAAATGCACGCATTAAGGTTTCTCTGCTGTCACCCTTCCAGGCATAAATATGCAATGTGAACTTTTACCAGCTGGGATGGTTATTCTGGTGAATCATTAAATTTCTTTTCTCTGGAGTTATTAAAAAAAAAAAAAAAAAAAATCCACTCCGGCCCCAGTGAGTGAGTGACATCTCCTCCTGGATGACAGTCAGAGGAAAAGCAAAAAGCCCCATCTTCTGCTGGTGCACGCTGGCAGAGCTTCATGGCTGCTGCACCAATTTGCATCGACAGAGTGTTTGGCCCGGTGGCTATGAAAAGTTCAACATGAGCGTTGGGGGGGTGAGGAGAAAATAGCTGAATAATTTTTCAGGAAGGTGCCAGAGAGAAAAGCACGTGGTATATTCAAACCAGTCTTTCTCTTAATTAGTGCTTTAAGTGATGCCAGACTGTCAGATGTGTGTCCCATTCTTTAGGATTAATGAGCAGCTACCACTACTTTTTTATCACTTATGGCTTGGCAAATATACAGAAGAATGGAAACAATTAGAAAAAAAAAATACAGCTTAACCCAGTGATATTTACAAAGAAGATAATTGGTTACATGCAGCCTAAGGTGGAGGTATTACAGTGGCTGTTTTTAATCAGTTTGCACACATGTTCTCAATCTTGAGGTATCTATGGGACTATCTCCCTGTGACCATGACTAATTACGCACACTAATCATGTGTGGCTTTTGGTTAGAAACAAGTTAGAGCAAGAAAATGCTGATACAGAGTTCAGCCTGAAGTTTCCCAGGGGCTCCGAGTCTGTCAAATTAGCAGGACAGAAATATCTGGTCTTGTGTTTAGAGTTGCCTAAGACTTCTACTTTTTCTCTGTAGCATCTTCTTCGCTTTGGGGGGGCATCTTCATGCGCCAGGTACTCACATCTTTATTTTTCACCTTCTGGGCTGTTTTGCTCTCCCTGGGTTTGCCGTTTTTGTTTTCCGTGCTTAGGTTTTGGACCTAGGGCTGCTTAATGCAGACATTTGTATCTACTATCCGCATTTAAAATATTATCGGTGTGTGTGCATATACATTTTATTTCCTGCAAGATCAGGACTTTAAGCACAAAATTTATCAGTGAAGAGGGATAGGATGGAATTCACTTAATAACTTTCTGAATAGGGCTGGTTTGTTGAAATAAGGTCTGGGATTATGAGCAGCGTCTTGTGTACATGTGCAGCACCATTGAGCGTAATACGTGCCAGTGAGCGCGGGGATCGGAGCTTGCTGCTCACGTATAGTGTTTCATCTCAAAAAAGATGGAATATACATCAAGATCAGCTTTAGGACCAAGCTTAGGATCATCTTTTTCCTTTAAATGACTTGGGGTGTGTGTGTGGGGGAAAAGCACTGATTTCACACAATCCTTCCATACAGCAGATAAAAAAAAAGGGCTTTGTTTTGGGCAGATTAAAAAGTATTAATAAAGGATCACGAATACTAAAGCTAGCGAGTGGTCAAAGGACAAACCCTTAGCCACGGTGTTTTAGCAGCAAGAGCCGTTCACCCCAAAGTTGCAGATGCTCGTTGAAGTCGCTTTGCTGCCTGTGTCGAGCTGAGCCCCTGCATCCCAGGATGGGGCTCTAACCCCTGCGCAAAAATACCCGGTGAGCTCGTGCATGCTCAGCCTCTTTTGCTGCCCCCGAACTGAACAACCATTGCAGCTGGGAGTACGGCTGTAGGTGCGGCTGTGGGTTCTCTGTCTGCAGGACTGTCTAGCGCAAAAGGCAACACCTCAAGCGGAGTTTGTTTCCTGCAGGTAGGATGGAAACTGGCTGCACCCGCACCTACACCCTGAGCTCCTGGTAGCCAAGGGAGGAGGAAAGTGCCTTGGAGAGGGGGAAAAGCAGGAGTTGGCGGGGAAATCACCACAAACAGGGGCTGGAATTAAGCTTTGTTTCCTTAATCTGGAGGAAGCAGTTTAGTGACCAAATTATTTGATCTAGGACTGGGGTTTATGGTGACTGTTGTCAATGCCTTCATGTTGGAAGGATTTGAGTCATCCTCCTATTACTTTTTTTTTAATCTGAAAACACTTAGTAATTTTTTTTTGAAGTGTAGTAGTAAATTCAAGTTCAATTTTCTAATAGTTTCTAACTGCATCCTTTGGCAAACTTTCTGTTCTCCAAAAACAGTTTTCCTACTTCTAGTTAGCAAATAATAATAATTTAATTTCAAAGAATCAGTAAGCATAAAGAAATCATGATCTGATTAAACTATTCAGTGCCATGAGAACTTTTTCCCCCATCGAATGCAAATCCCTGGTAAGACAGAGCTGGAATGCTTGAATGGAGCTAGAAATTGCAAAAATAAGAGGATGTGCAAGCAAAACAATTACACGCCTGTGGATTGAAACCCCTTCCCTCCCCGATGAATAAACCACATGATTTAAAACAAAAGAGGGAAGGCACTACCAGTCTTGCTTTTCAGCCAGGTCTCTTTTCTCAAGCAAGATGTTCATCTGTGCCACCTGAGGATGAGGCAACGCGTGTGAAATTTTCATGAGCTTTCCCATAAATACCCCAGTTTGTCCCCATTCTTCATTTTGGAAGCACGAGGGATTCGCATCCGTGTCTTGTGTTTGGGGGTCTGTGGGTTTAAACATCAGCTGCTCAAAAAGAAGATACCAATTCAGATAATTTTTAAGGGATTTTTATTTATATATTCTTATTTATATATTCTTTATTTATATATTCTTAGGCAGACTTATTTACGTACTAGACCACAACAGCTAAAAATGTTCTTTCAGTTTCTCTGTTTGCCAGGGCTAGTGTGGTCCTATAGAATAATGACTGGTAGCAGGGTCTCACTGAGAAATTTTGGGTTGTTCAATAAAATGGAGGGACGTGTAATTTCTAAGGAGAATCCCAGATTCAAGAACAGGTCACTGTTTGCTTCATAGATGGGACAGGAGAGGACAAATGTACTCAAACCCCTCTTAGTTTAGAGTGTAGGGCAATGCAAATTTAAATTTAATTTATAAATTTATATTTAAATACCAATTGAAATATATCTGCCATCGCAGAAGAATGAAAATGATGTTTAAGAAGAGGTTTCTTCCATTCTCTGTTAAATGGAGCCCACTGAGGACAGCAGCCTACATGTGACAGGACAAGGGGTGATGGTTTTAAACTAAAGGAGGGCAGGTTTAGGCTTCATAGAAGGAAGAAATATTTTACCCTGAGGGTGGTGAAGCACTGGCACAGGTTGCCCAGAGAGGTGGTGGAGGCCCCATCCCTGGAAACATTCCAGGTCAGGTTGGACGGGGCTGTGAGCAACCTGATCTGGTTCAAGATGTCCCTGCTCACTGCAGGGGGTTGGACTGGATGGCCTCTAAAGGTCCCTTCCCACCCAAACCCTCCTGTGATTCTATGAACTGTTAAAGGGAACCCTTGGCAAATGTCATGGGGGGGGGGGGGGGGAAAGCCATGATGGCAACCACAGTTAGGTGTTGAAGGGAAGTTGCAGCTCAGTGTGGGGGGAAAAAAGCTTAAAACTTAAACTTAAAAATGCACGTTATTTGCTGGAAACTTGAAAGGAAAGAAATGTTGACACTTTCCTATGAATGTGACTTTTTTTATTCTTGAGCCATCCAAATTCATCTGTGGAGCTAGTGCTGTGAATTCCTATTTGTTGTCACTTCTATTCTGTCAAGGTGTCTTTCTGCCTGTGGGTAGGAGCTTTAACGAATCTGTGAAAAATGTTGATGGAGTGAAAGCGACTTCCCTCTTGTAGACAGGGCTGTGCGTCCTGCGCAACGTCAACCACGTGGAGACGTGGTCTGTACTGATTTGTCTCTCATGAGGAGTTTCCATCGTTTTGCAAGCAGAGGAAAATCCCAGGAGTGTGTGTATGGAACAGTCATAACATCTGAGAAGGGAGAAAGCCGTACTTTGTGCTGCTGCTGGAAAGCTTCCCTTTGATCTGCCTGGGCTCTGGTTCAGGTTTGTCATGGATCACCCTCCCTGTTCTGTGCTTTGTGTTGCTTGGGTTTTTTGAAGACCAGAGCTTTACAGGGAAGGCTGGTGAAGAAATAACTGCACGTAGTGCAAGATGTGAAAGGCGCTGGGTGGAGGAGCTCCTATGTATATATACATCTATGTGTGAAATGGGAGATGTAGAGACTCTCCACCAGTGATAACGGGTTAGAAAAGGACCAGGCTGCAGGATGCGACCAGGGGAAGGGACAGAGAGATGAGATGGTATCAACCAAGGGTAAGTTATAAAGGTTCAAAAGAACGTGATGGCTAAAAGCACAATGATCATAGAATCCTAGAATGCTTTGGGTGGGAAGGGACCTTTAGAGGCCATCTGGTCCAACCCCCCTGCAGGGAGCAGGGACATCTTTAACCAGATCAGGTTGCTCACAGCCCTGGCCAACCTGACCCGGAATGTTTCCAGGGATGGGGCCTCCACCACCTCTCTGGGCAACCCCTGCCAGTGCTTCACCACCCTCAGTGGAAAACATTTCTTCCTTCTATCCAGCCTAAATCTGCCCTCCTTTAGTTTAAACCCATCCCCCCTTGTCCTGTCACCACAGGCCTTGCTAAAAAGCCTGTCCCCATCTTTCCTCTAGGCCCCCTTGAAGCACTGCAAGGCCGCACTAAGGTCTCCCCGCAGCCTTCTCTTCTCCAGGCTGAACAGCCCCAACTCTCTCAGCCTGGCCTCGGAGCAGAGGGGCTCCAGCCCTCGGAGCATTTTTGGGGCCTCCTCTGGACCCGCTCCAACAGCTCCATGTCCTTCTTGTGCTGAGGGCTCCAGAGCTGGACGCAGGGCTCCAGGTGAGGTCTCCCCAGAGCAGAGCAGAGGGGCAGAATCCCTTCCCTCGACCTGCTGGCCACGCTGCTGGGGATGCAGCCCAGGATACAATGACGACAAGAGCAGATGCGCTGTACACGAAGCAAATCTCGCTCACCGCCGGCCTCGCTCGAACCTGGGAGCTCACCCCCAGCACGCAGCATAGCTGCTGCTGCTCAGGCAGCACTGGCAGTGGTGCTAATTAGGGTGGTGTGTTTTATGACGGTAGTATTAAGCGGGGTTATTTATACCGTCATACCCTTCACTTTATCGCTTGCCAAGTTCAAAGCGTTCTCCTTTCGGGTAATGAAGCTCAATGTTTTTGTACCTTGTGATGTCCCATTATTCTGCAAAGACACCGGTGTCGGTAAGGTACGGTGAGCTGACAGTTTTATTCACTGACTACTGTTAAATACTCATATTCTGTATGGAGCTATTATGTGTGTTGTACTTTAGATAATGGGCTGTAAATAATAACAAAATCTAGTCCCTGAATGCCCTTATAGGTGACACTAAATTTCATGAAGAAATACGTTAAAGCCACGTAGAAATAATTTCCACAAGACAGCCTTAATTTTCAGCCTCAATTTCTAAATATTGCCTATTAGGTTCTGGGGACTCTGGAGACTTTATTTTTATTCAATGATGACAAATGAAATTTCTTTAAGAATATCAGTTCACCAAATAGGCCCACGTGGTATTTTTATGTTACCCGGGAAGCCTTGGAGCGGTGCCTGGGGTTTGTGCGGAGCAGCCCACTTGGCTCCCTCATCCCTGCACGGCAGAAAACCAGAAACTCTTCCCGCTAACACCAAAAGAGTGGTGAAAGATGCAAATTTAACCTGACAACAACTTTTTTAACCCCTTAAATGCTGATAGGCATTCACTACCTATTCTTGGAAGTCATTATCACTGTAATAGGTTTCATCCCACTGGAGATGCTAAAAAGAGTTGTTTCCATGGGTAGATTCTCAAAAAGATCTCTCTTCCTCTCTAATGAGAAAGAATCCCCCTTGCTAAGGCTGCATATGTGTGGAGATGGCCTCTCCTGCCCTCCTCTGCTTGGTGGCTGGGCAGAGGGTGCCAACTGTAGGGAAAGATCAGGTTGCCTTAAACTACTTGTTGCCCTGGTCTTCAGACTTGATCTTAATTACTGTGCGATATTCAAGACATTTTTTAATACGTAGTTTGCAGCAGATGTCTAAATGGGACTGTTGGGTTGCTTTAAGTGCAGATCTGTCAGAGAATATGGAACTAAGAGCGCAAGAGGAGGAATCAAGCTGCCTCAATCTTTTGGATGATGGGTACTTGAATGTGGACTACTTGGCGTGTATCTGGCAGCAATACCTTAGGAGTATATTCCTTCGAGGGCTAAGAAGAGGGGACGTGACCACAGCACATTGTGATCCTGCTGGCCTGGAGGTGGGTTGAGTGGGCAGAACCAACATGTCCATGTGATGCAGCAAACCTGCCATGGGCCAAAGGTCCTGAGCAGAGGGGGGCAAAGCTGCGTGGAAAGGCTGTGTGTGCTCCCTGAAGGGCTATTTCTTGAAACACGATGATGGAAGATCCCCATGGGTGTTGCCTTTCACAGAAGTGCTATCCCACAGGTCATTTTTATGTAGGTTAGTGCTCTTCTGGAGAAACCCTGGAGAAGGGAACAATCTAGTGTGGTATCCAGGTGAGGAAGATCCTGACCTTGCTGGCTCAATTGCAAAATTCCTCACAGATCTGCTGGCTTCAGGGTTTTAAATATTTAATGTATAAAAAATTATTGTACACTATATATTGTTCAAATTTTACACATTTGAAGTTTCTCATACAGACACATACGCACATGTGTATGTACGTGTATGTGCACATACACATATGTCTGTGTACACACAAACACATAATGCCCTCTGCCCACCGTCTTCTCTCTAACCCTGTCCTGGGGGAACATCTTATCCCCTCACGTTGCTAAGTTCTTGTGCTGTTTACTTTGCCTTTCTTTAGTGAACCGTCTCTTCCTATAGCATATCTCAAGACTTGCCTGGAAATGCCACAGAAGGGTGCGCTGAGCTTGGCCAAACGTTGCTTCCTAAACCCTCCTTGCCTTCCTCATTTGACATCCCCACCCCTTCCCCTTGACCTCAAATGCCCTTTCTTGCTTTCCCACACCGACTACAAGAGGATCCACATCTGGGCTCCTCCCATCATGTCTACCACGGTTCCTCTTCTCCTTTTTTATTGCAGTCTCCCTGTGCTGCTGTTTCATGGCTGCTCTGATGTGTTCCTCTCCTACCTGATCCCCTTGTGATGCCTTTGCTGCTTCCCAGTGACAATATCAATGCCTTCTGCTGCTGCTGCCCCCTTCCATCACACATCTAAACATCCAGTCTTTACTTTCAAGTCATTTCAAAGCTTTCCTCCTCTCTCCCTTCCCTGTCTTTCTCTAGTGCATCGCCCTCTCTCCCTCTGGTTTCCCATGTGTATTTGTCTTTCTCCCACAGGCCTTGTAGTTTCTTCTGCAACGTCCTCATTTCATAGCTAATCTAGTAGTTGCTTGTCTCTCAACTCCTCTTTCAGTCCTCTTCTGCTTTTGGTACCCATAAAGAGGCATCAGATAACTGAGTCTCGGTGATGAAAAGGAAATGTGTAATAAAAGTCTTGTGAAATACAGCTTCACACGGCAGCTTTGGATGCTGTTTCAAAGGTGAATGGCTCTATGTTGCCTGAGGAAGCAGGTGCCCAGGCACCACCTTTAAAAAGCAGAGGTTTATATATTAAAAAAATGTTCTCAGGTGCTTTGCTGTAGGTTGAAAGGGGAAGCTCTGGGAAGCAGCTGAGCAACAACAGCAGGGCAGCCAGACTACCCAGCTCAAAGAACAGCCAGCCTTTGCTCTTGGTGAGGTAGTCTCTCATGAGCACATCTCCCGATTCCTGACTTTCAACATGCCTACCGCACTTTTGGAGCTGACATCAGCAAATTTTGAACTTTTCTGGAGTTGGGAACTGGTTTCCAGAACCTTTGGATCATGAGGCTTTCCCATGGCTTGGGAGAGAGGAAACAGAAATACACACTTTAAAATACTTTTAATACAAAAAAGCTCTACCTCATATGCAACCCAGTAGCATATTTAGTGAACTCACTGAAGAAACGACTTGGAGGCAGGGAGGAGGCCTTGCTGTGTGGAGCAGCTTCCACAGGTTGCAGGAAGGTGGAGCTGAGTACCCAGAATTTTGCATTTGTTGCTGTGCTCCAGTAGCACCAGAGGTTTCAACTGAAATGGGAACTTCCGTTAGGGCAGGTACCATAAAATACCCAAGAAGGATGTTACTCACCTCACCCACCTCTAGTTTAGTTTAGGTTTTAGTGCAAAACAACCATTAATTTCCTTTTATAACCAGTGGAGACAAAAGAACATACAAAAATCAATTCTTATCTTAGAAGAACATGAGTTATCTTATGGAATTATCTTTCTCTCCCCATTAATAAAGGAGTTTTGGAGAGTTGCTTAGGATGAACAGCCAAATTTTTGTATGTTAATGGGTAGTCCACATGGACAAAGAGGCAAAATGCTTGGGAGAGGAGTCAGGCTTGCCCAGGGTTAGTAGTTTAGTCAGGAGTAAAATCCGAGACTTTTGGCTTGCAGTTCAGTTCTCTATCCAGTAGAGAATATTCTTCCCCTTGGAGAGGAAAAAAAAAAATAAGGGAAGGAAAAGAAGCCAGCATGGATTTTCACTGAGCAGTGGATTAGAGCTAGAGATAGGAAATACTGGTAGAGAAAACTGAAGCTGGTGGTATCAGGTGGGAGATCATAGGGCAATTCCAGTATAGGAGAAGGCTTCTCCAACATGATCACTGACCAACACCTGAAGGGTGTGAGCTTGTGTCCTTAGCCCTGTGAAGCCCCAGCTGGCTGAGAACAGGGCACTCTCCCAACAGTCACACGTGTCCATCTTACCTCTGCTGGCGGTCAAACAACGCAAACAGCAGTTTGTTTTACCGTAGCTGGCTGGCTTCAATGCCTCCATGTAAAATCCATAAATGTAATGACTTCATGTACGTTCCCAGAAGCTAATGCCTGAGATCTGGCTCGTTAAAATCCAAATGGCACACTAGTAAAATGGAGTCTACCAGTGTACCAGATCTGCACATTGAAAAGTAGGATGCAGTCGCATTTTCCCAATCATTTATGAGCAATAAATATTCAGTAGTTCAGAATAAGTGCTTTCCTGCTTTTTGACTAAAGATTCTGGAGGAGAAGCTTGGGGACACATGGGGACAGCCCTTGCTAATGCTGAGGATACCCTTGCATGAATGAAGTGGGCAGGGTTGGGTGCAAATGGCATTGGATGCACAGCGTCGATCTGCAGCAGCCCTGGGATTTAATGCATCGCTCTTGCACAACCGACTCGCTGTTAGCAGCTGGAATAAGCCACTTGCAGCGTCTTGCTTGTAAGGTGGTGTGCCGAGTGCTTCCTGAAGCTCAGCTTAATGTACAAAGCCTCTCTGCAGAGAGGAGGGTCCCACCAGGGAATAGAGGAGAACAGCTTTTCCGCAGCAGAGCCGCCAAAGTGGTTTTGTTCCGAGTGCTTTGTTTCAGCCTTTCCCAAATAGGGATGATATTACTCAGTCTGAAGAGCTTTGCAGTTTGGAACACAAGATGGTTTAGAATTGGGCCCAATTTATATGGAATGGCTTTATTTCTGCAGTAATGGTTTCTTCTAGGATGAGAATGTTTATGGTCTTTCCCTTTGGAATCATTGTCGCTCAGACTAGACTGTCTAGACAGCTCAGTTTTCAGGCATATTCACCGCGCTGTGCCTCTACAGCGGGTAATGATACGTCAAAGCCATAACATTGCCAGCTAAGGCAGGCTCTGGGGGACGAAGGGACTCTGGTGTCTCTTTTCTTGGGAGGGAAAGCGGAGAAAGACTGGTTCTGTTACTGCCGCCCAGGAGTGGAAGGTCCATCCATGGTCTGCTGCTCCTCCAGTCTGCATATCGCAGGTGCAAGAGCCCTAGGGGGTCAGGGGTACCCAGGTACCCAAGGTACCCAGGGGTCTTTGGCTTCCAGACGTGTCACTTCATGAAACGCATGTTCCCTTACCCTAACGTGCAAGACTATCCAGAGCGTTTGCAGAAAGGAAAAGAGCCAGGAAGCTTTTAGTTGCCTACTTCAAATAATAGATTCTTTGAAATACATTTCCTTTTTGGAGAAATAGCTGGTGATCATGGTATGTAAATACTGTGATAATAGTTGTCCTCAAGGAAACGGGATAGGCTTTTCCCACCAGTTTGTGATTCCAGGTCAAATGGAAGATCTTGACCAGCTTGGTCTTGTTTTATGTACCCTTTCCTTCAAGGACGCTCGAGAAGCATGGAGTGATTTGCCACTGTGAATGAAGTTGTGGGTGATGTTTTCCCATGCCTTTGAGTCTTGTAGTCTGTGCTTTTGCTCCCTTTGACAGCTTGGTGAGAAATCAGAATATTGTAGAAGTGTAATTAATTTCAAGTAGATGCCCGCTGGGCCCTTCTGCACAGTCTTTGTGCTTTTAGGGAGCGTTCAAGTAACTTTTTTAGCTCATCTTAAAGACATTTGGAGGTGAAGAACTGATGACACTACATAAGTGAATTTTGAAAGGAGGATTCCTTTTTGTAGGTGTGCTGGGTTTGGCTGGGGTAGAGTTAATTTTCTTCATAGCAGCTGGTATGGGGCTATGGTTTGGATTTGTGCTGGAAACAGGGTTGATAACGCAGAGATGTTTTCGTTACTGCTGAGCAGTGCTTACACAGGGTCAAGGCCTTTTCTGCTCCTCACCCCACCCCACCAGCGAGCAGCCTGGGGGTACATGAGAAGTTGGGAGGGGACACAGCTGGGGCAGCTGACCCCAACTGACCCAAGGGATATTCTATACCATACGATGTTAAGCTCAGCACATAAATCTGGGGGAAATAAAAGTAAGTGGGGGGGACGTTCAGAGTGATGGCGTTTGTCTTCTCAAGTCACCGTTACGTGTGATGGAGCCCTGCTGTCCTGGGGATGGCTGAGCACCTGCCTGCCATGGGAAGTAGGGAATGAATTCCTTGTTTTGTTTTGCTTGTGCACGTGGCTTTTGCTTTCCCTATTAAACTGTCTTTATCTCAACCCACGAGTTTCCTCACTTTTACCCTTCTGATTCTCTCTCCCATCCCAGCGAGCGGCTGGGTGGTGCTGAGTTGCTGGCTGGGGTTAAACCATGACGGTAGGCTACTTACAAAAATGTATTGCACAACCTTAGTCACTTAAATTACTCTTGAATCCAAAGTTATAATACCTGCCCTAGGATTTCTGCACTTCCCATGAAAATGACTGATTGAATCTGGCACTTGCAGGCCTGTGCCCTGCAAACCCCTTGGGAAGTGTAGAAATGCCCCTGAAGCCTTTGGATATTAGTGGAGGACTCCTTTGGCTGTAGAGGACTATAGTTTAGAGAGCACACTAGGCATCCAGGCCTCCCATTGGTACGTAGAGGGGAAAAAGTAGGTGCTGCTGACGTATAACCCCCTATAGGCAGTGGAAATGTGGAGAGTAATCCAGGTGCTGTTTCTGGCTAGATATACAGTATAAATATAATATACTGTGTATATCTACCTATATGCAGTGTGTCGGGCTGATGGGCAGCCTTAGCACAGCTCTCGGTCCTATGGTTATCGTGAACCTGGCATTTGCCCGTGGAGGGATTCGGAGGGAAGTCATGGGAACGTTCCTCCCTTCTGGATCACTGACTCCAGTATCTCTGCCAAGGAGGCTGTGCCACGTAATCCTTTTCAGAAAAAGACCAAGCTCTGCAGTTTAAGACTCTACTACTCTTCACAGAAAGGCTGTTCCAGATTTTCGCTGCTTTAACCGTTAGAAACTTTCTTCTAATTTCCAGCCTAGCTATATTCACAGTCAATTTTGTCCCATTTGTTTTCATGCCAGAATCACTCCCTCTCTCTATTTTTTTTCCCCGTTAGCAGTGTTTTGAGGTTGTTGAGACTGCGTATTTTATAATAAAAAACAATAGAAACATTTGTCGTGGTTTATAGTTGAAACGAGGCGGAGGTGAGACTTTGTGGCATCTCAATAAATAATATCTCATTAGGCACAGAATCAGGTATTCAACTAAACTGTAGCACTTCTTTTGATCCGAGACACATGCACTTGAGTTGCTGAGGTCCTCTCTAATGGTCTCTCCTGGCCAGCTCTCTCCTGCACACCAGGCAGAAGCAGAGTCAATGTTCTCTTGCTTAATGATGCCGCCAAAATCTCTTTCAGAGGTTTCTTAAAGTTCAAGTACTTCTCAAACAAAGGATCTTGTGTTTGATCTGAGTTGCCGGCAGAGAAGATGCTGTTACCCGGCTATCAAGCCTCTGCCCATTTCAGGAAATACATTGACTATAGGATATAAATAAATCCCTTCCAAACAATCAGACTCGTGGTGATTACAAAAACCCAGGCATCTGCTCCCACGCATCCCCTGGGAGCACCAGCATCTGGCGTCGGCGCCTGCCCCGAGTAGAGAATCTCTCACAGACCTGTAAACCAAAAGTAAACCAAAAAGAGCCAATTAACCTTTAACGTGATCAAGATTTGACTGCGAGATTTGCCAGCTTCTCCGTGGCTTGAAAAGCTGACAGCTGAACGAATGCAGCAGCGGTAATGAGCGCGGATGTCTTAGGCGGCACTTGATCTAAAGCAGGGCGTTCCTGCATGGGTGCTGTTAGGGTAACCCAAAGCGACAAGTTTATGAGGTTTCTTTTGTTTCTTTTCAGCTTGTCAGGGGATACAAAGTCCCACAGAATCTGCAGCTGTAGTCCAGGACGGCTTTCAGACCTAAACCCCTCAAAGTAAATAATTCTGGCTGTATTAGTGCTTTGGTGGCTTTTATTGCTCAGCCAGGTTTCAAATACTGCACTACACTAAAATTGTCACTCGCTTTGACAGTTGGTAAGACTAATGGAGAGGGAAAAAAGAGTATATAAATCTTTACTCTTTCAAGAATTCAATTTTGGACTTGACTTTACTCATGAAAGTAGCCTGTGGAACCGGTCAAATAGTGTATTTACTCACAGGTACTAAAGTTTATGGTTTCAGAACAGTAATTTATCTGTGGTCACTTAGAAGAGATTTTCATGGTATCTTCAGTTATAGGCTCAAAAGATCACCTGTTTCACATCTCCATGGGCAGACCACAAAGCATGCTGGTTTGTGTCAGAGGTTGCTCCCCCAATATCCTGGTATGTCAAGGCACCGCATAGGATGGTCATAGAATCACAGAATGCTTTGGGTTGGAAGGGACCTTTAGAGGTCATCTAGTCCAACCCCCCTGCAGTGAGCAGGGAAACAGTCCTTCCAAGGATGCCTACTATTTGCTGAGTTCGAAGCTGGGCCTCATCTGCCACCAGCAGCTTCAGCATGAAGGAAGGGCAGTCTCCACGTTGGCCAAGTGGGGAGCTGGTGGTCCTCATTCCAGAGAGGTTATAGTAAGTATTCATAGCAGTTTGGGGAACAAGGAGGGATTTTTCCTAGGTCACATAACTGTATCCTAAATGTCCAAAAAGTCCTGGTACCAAATTCAAGACACATGGAATGAGTCTGAGGTAAGATGTCTATAGGATGTCTCTGTGTCTTGATAGGAAATGGTTGTACCTTCCCATGCAGTAGGGTGTCTACAGCCAAGAGTCAAACTGTACGGTCAATTGTACAGCTCCATTGCAGCCCCTTCTCTGTAGTTGGGCTAGGTTAGCCAACGAAACACTTTGACAACCTACAAGCATGTTTTCTTCTGCTTGCCCTGTGCCTTCAAGGGTGTGGAGAGCAGAGGAGTTACTTTGGAAGCTGCCCTCAGTGTTTTGTTCTGTAGGTGATACATTTCAATTTATGTTTTGAGGGTACCTTTACAAAGAAAAGGTAGAAGACAATTTTTTTAATTAGAATAAGGAGGCCTAGAAGATGTTTCACAATGCAAAACCCAGTTTTCATACAGCACCTGCTTCAGGCTCTGTGCAGTCAGTGCTGCAAGCTTCTCGCTGGATGTCCAGGCAGGGCAGCGTTGTGCTGTGGCTTTCATCGCACTTTTCTCCGCAGCGTGTGAGCACGTCGCTGCTTATTTGTAAGAGACTGTCTCAAAAGTGAGCAGCTTTCTAGTTTTGAAGGACAAACTTATTTTTTCAAACTTCAAGGTTGCAACTCATAATGTTCTTGACACACTTGTGGCAGTCACCTGCCGGCTGATTTCCCACTCGTGCTGGCCAGTGGCTTTGCCAGGGACCATGCGGGCATGAGGAATTGCTGGCTTTGAGCACAGCTGTCGTGTCAGATTAGTGTCAGAAGGATTCGATGTGCCCATGACGATGCTGTTGAATCTCTATGCAACACAGAATAGTGGTGTGTAATGCCTCTCCTACAAACACCTGATCAAAGCCTACTGAAGACTCTATGTGCGTTAGTCTCAACGTTCAGCATCTGTCCCCTCCCACGCATCTGGCACCTCACTGAGCTTGTGGGGCATCTTCCATCTGTGTAATCATAGAATCACAGAATGCTTTGGGTTGGAAGGGACCTTTAGAGGCCATCTGGTCCAACCCCCCTGCAGGGAGCAGGGACATCTTTAACCAGATCAGGTTGCTCACAGCCCCGTCCAACCTCACCTGAAACGTTTCCAGGGATGGGGCCTCCACCACCTCTCTGGGCAACCTGTGCCAGTGCTTCACCACCCTCAGGGTAAAAAGTTTCTTCCTTCTATCCAGCCTAAATCTGCCCTCCTTTAGTTTAAACCCATCAGCCCTTGTCCTGTCACCACAGGCCTTGCTAAAAAGCCTGTCCCCATCTTTCCTCTAGGCCCCCTTGAAGCACTGCAAGGCTGCACTAAGGTCTCCCCGGGGCCTTCTCTTCTCCAGGCTGAACAGCCCCAACTCTCTCAGCCTGGCCTCGGAGCAGAGGGGCTCCAGCCCTCGGAGCATTTTTGGGGCCTCCTCTGGACCCGCTCCAACAGCTCCATGTCCTTCTTGTGCTGAGGGCTCCAGAGCTGGACGCAGGGCTCCAGGTGAGGTCTCCCCAGAGCAGAGCAGAGGGGCAGAATCCCCTCCCTCGACCTGCTGGCCACGCTGCTGGGGATGCAGCCCAGGACAGGGTTGGCCTTCTGGGCTGCGAGCGCACACTGCTGGCTCATGTCCAGCTTTTCTTCCCAAGGTGTTGGGCACCTTGCTCTGGTTTCTCGTGTCTAAAAGTAGCTTTGCATTGGAGAGGGGTGAGTTTCAGGCGCTGGATCTTTGGACACACTCCAGAGCTGTAGTTGTGAGACATTAACAGAAATTAGACCTGTCGATTGCAGGCAGGCTGAGCCTTGCCACGAGTCTGACTTGGATTAGCATTTATCTGCCAGAGATGCTCCGGGTTGTCCGAGTGCCTTGCCCTCCTTGATGACCTTCTTGGCACCCTGCACAGATAGAGGATGGGGTTGCCCTTTGTAGGCAGGGACCTGAGGTGCAGAAGACGGACCTCTCTCAGCCTTGTGATCCTGAGGAACTGAGCACCTTGAATGAGGCACCGACACACACACACTGAAAGGAGCTGTTCAAACTCACCCAGCGTTAATTCCTTCAACATTTATTGATATAGAAAGTAGAGGGAGGGTCTCCTCCTGCCCAAATGACTGCCCAACGCAGAGAGCTTTCCTAGCACATTTACTGGAGCAAAACTGCTGCCTTCAGCATGGTACTGGGTTGTTCTTCAGTCCTGTTAAACTGCGCTGGCTTTCTGCGTTTCTGTATTAACAGTCTTTTTTTAACTATATGTCACACTTCAGAATTTACAGTGAACATGCGGAGCAGGGAGCTTTACCACATAAAATATTAACAAATTGCTGAATACTCTTCAACGGTGGCTGGAATCAATTTGCAGTGTAGATGTTGAAAACCTGACAGCTCCTGGAGCATTGCGATAGCCAGATGCACTTGCAGAGCACAGCTATAGCATCTGCCGCCGCTACCGACTGATCATCCCGGCATGCCCTACTCCTTTGCAACCCACCTGGCAGATAATTCTGGTTATTCCTGGTGAGTGATTAATATCTTGTTTCATGCAGCCCACCACAGGTGTTTGATTCAGGCAGTTTCGTAGGGATAACAAGGTCTTGGACATCTTAGAAGAATTGTTTTGGGAGTCCTATGTAGCAGTAGAGCTCTGTGGGTGTTTGGGTCTGCCCTCCGAGGGAGGCAAGGCGTTACTGTCCTGGCAAGTTGGGGGCAGCTCTGGCTGTCCAGCTGGTTCCTTATTCATCCAAACATTTGAAGGCTTTATGGGCAGAGCTGCCAAACACGTTGGACCGGAGGACTGCTGTCAGCAGTCATGTATTTCTGTGGTCTCTTGTGCACCTGCGTCACCCAACTTTTAATTGAAAATAATTGGAAGCCTCAGCCAAAGCCTGAACGCAGAGTTGTTGCCTCTGACTGAAGCCGTTCCTGAGCCTTGGACTGTTGGAGCATGGATGAATATAACCTAGAGGTGCTGCCCCAGGCGTAGGCTCAGGAGGGACCCTTGCTGCTGATTTCCAGCTACGTGCTGACAATGAGTTTAAAACTCCGTAGAGACTTTTTTTTAATCAATCTGATAATTTGTGAGCTCTGATGCCAAGGATTAGGTGCTATCTTGGTGCAAACGGGCCCCAGGGATGTGGGAGAAACTCCCAGCCTGCTCCCCATGAGCAGCCTGCCCCAGCCCACGGAATATCCCCCTCCAGAATGAGGTGATGGTGTACCCACTGGGGAAGATGGGAACAACACGTCTTGAAGGCAGATCTGGGAAAACCAAAGCCTGAATTTTGGACTTTAACCATTTACATGCCAGAAGGGCTGGACCTAAAGTGTGAGCAGAGATCTGAATCGTCAAGCTTGCTGTTGCTTTAGACCCAGTTGCCCCACTTGGTCCTCTGCTGAGAAAACTGCCAGTACAAGGCACGTTACTGCTCTGTAGGGGTAAGAAAGTCTGGGGGCAGATAGGTGCAGTGGCTTTCAGCTGCAATCCCCCTGCATTTGAAGATATTTTAATTCTGGGAAATATCAGAGTGTGCTCGAGGCAGCAAGATTTGCTGCCACCTCTTGCAGTTCCTCAAGAGGCAGCTGGGGCGGTGGTGGTGGTGGTGGTGGGGGCTGTATCAGATGAGGTGCACGTGAAATGTCCACCTTAGCACTGAGCTGACACTACTAGGAATGGCAGGGAGGCTCACAGTGCATCTGCGATCTCAGTAGTGCATCAGGGCCCTGCGGTTCCCCAGCCACATCCCGTTGCTTGATCTTTTAAGATTATGACTGAAGACATTGCTGGTAGGAGATTGATGAGTTGTTCCCCTCTGTTCACCAACAGTCTCCTTGCTGGGGAAGGCTGATTTTTTAGGATTACTCAGCACTCATGTCAACTTCAGCACGTGGATGGAAGAAGCCATGATCCTACAGTGGGACCTAAATTAACTGGGATGCTGACCTAAGTGTCTAGGAGCTATTTTTGAAAAGGTAGACTTTGCATCGAGGGAGAGGTAAATTCATGAGTACAGGAGAAAGTTGATATGAGAAGAGCTGTTAAATCTGTAATTGGTGAGGGCTTGTGATATTCTGTCCCTTTGCTGAAAGTCAGGCTCCTCTTCTAGTTTAATATCCAGGAACATGAACTCGCTCTCTCCTGAACAGCACTTCACGAAAGCACTGTTTGCACCACGTCGCGTTGAGCATGGGCAGTGGTGTGTGTCTGAGCCTCTCTGTCCCACCAAGGCAGTTAATATTTCCCTGCCCAAGCTGAACCAAAGGTAAAATATAAATTGGTCCTATCCACGCATAGCTGGAGCCTGCAGAGAGGCTTCATCAATCACGTTGGTGCTGGAAAGAGGACTTGCTCCCTTCCTGAGCAGGCAGCCATGCTCTGTGCCGAGAAGTGGTATAAATGCACCCCGTGCCTTGCGATTAGCTGGGGATGAGGGAGGTTGACGAGCGTGACTAATGGTGGAGGTGAGGAAGCCTTTTCTGAGCTGTGCCTGCAGAGGTTGGTTTTACCAATGAGCTCCGCGCAGGGATCCCGGCAGCCGAACCCATCCCAAACCTCTGCCGCGTGTTGGAGACGGCAAGGAAGTTCATCCCACCAGTTTTGTTGCTCTTTGGTGTGGGATGGGCAGCAGTGCTTTGGGAAGAGCCACAGCATCGTGCAGTGATCCGAAAGCTCACTGGAAGCCAGTGGGAGACAGAGTTGTGTACGTGGTTTGGAGGGGGGTGGAAGGGTGATGGAGAGCAGTCCTTTCACATGGCACTCCCAAAATGTTTGAGCGATCCTAAGAGTGCTTAGAGAAGAGGAAGGGAGGAAAGATCCAGGGAGATGGGGGAGAAAATGCAGGGCTGGCACAGCTGGCTGTTGGGATGGATGGAGATACAAAGTCCTGGTCAGAGGAAAAACAGATACCTGAAGGGAGAGGAGTAGAAAAGCAAAGTAAGGAAGATGTGGTGAGATAAAAGAAGTCCTCCTCTGTGTCACTTTGTGTTTTTTGCCCCAGTTTCCCTGGTCAATAAGTAGCTTGTGAGGGTAGCATCATCCTGGCATGCCTGGCCAAGCTGCATGGCTTTTGAGGCACACTCAGAGCGTGGCTCCTTTGGGTCAGCTCCTCCTGCCTCCTCCGCTTGCTCTCGAAGCCTTTGTCGGGCACAGGTCTTCTCCCGTGACACCGCCCACAACCACAGAGCAGCCTTATGATGCCACTGATGTTTGTTTCGGATGATTCTCAGCTTTTTCTGGTGCTCATGGGCTTTGCAAAACTTGCTTTCTTGCATCTGTAGCAAGGGATTTGCTGAAGCGGCAATCGCGCTGGCTGCAAAACACGCAATTGAAATGCTACGTGCTCCTAACAAGCTGTGGCTGTCAGGACATGAAGATGGCCTATTTTCTGGTGTATTCATGGTCATCCAAGGCGAGTTTTTCCAGCGTGCTGCTGCCTGTTGTGGATTACTTAAACCAGTGAGTACAGTGTCCTCATCTCCGTTACCAGAGCTCTGGTGGAAATTGGGGAACAACTGACCTGTGCCACTGAACCCATGGGAAGGATGCCGGGGAACACTATGGATTTCCAAGAAAAATCTTCCAGAGAGGCAGCAGAGATGCCTGCAGAAGTAAGGAAGGACACCAGGAAAGCATGACACGATCAAAACTTTCCAAGGAATATTGCTGAGGAGAGCCAGGGCCAAAGCAGGGGCAGCAGAGATGTTCAAGAGCACTACCTTTTATGTGGCTTGGAGAAGAGAGCTGAAATGAGGAGATTTAGGGTTTTTCTGCCATAGGCATTTGTCTAATCCCCCTCTTCCAGAGCTGGAGCTACTGGCAATTTAGGTCAGTAATACTTTGACACCTTTTCAAAGCTCTTTCCAATCCTTGGCTGTGATATGATGCAGGGGGATAATTATTCAGCTGCCTGTCTAATCTGTTTGATCTCACTAGTCTAATCTCCATTATCTTCAAAAACAGGCGATGGGTGCTTTTGATGCAGCCTGTGATAAGAAGCCGTGCACAGAAAGCAGGAAAGTAGGGCAGCTGGCCATTTTCAAAGTGAAGCTACAGTCTGTTCCTCGACTGTGTTCTGATCAGAAATAGGCTTTTTCCATCTACAAATGGACTTTTACGTCCACCCCCACCCT
>VYZW01059577.1:314-15635 GCA_013401315.1 Balaeniceps rex | reverse complement strand
AAGTTTACAAACAAAGTCAGCCACAAGTAAGATGACAGACATCACTTGGCCACCTGAGTTGTACATTACCTTTCTCTTTGACCAGGTCTTTCAGAGACTGCCACTTCACATCAAATGGAATATTTGTAATAAAAGCTCGGTATCTTTTAGCAGGATTAGCATATGGCTCAAAGCGATTTCCTCCTCTTTTGACACTTTTCTCTTTTCTTTTTTCATTTTGGCTTGGTCGTTCACCTTCACTGCAAGCAAAGAAAGATAATCACACACATTAACTACTCTGGCATTTGATCAATGTTATACCACCTCTTGGAACATAACTTGTTACATTCTTAAAACTAAATCAAAACTTGCAAAGTTTCATCCATTCATGTTATTTGCAAAACTGTACACCTTTCAACCAAAGCTGGTACACACGGTACTAGTGCTACACAGTGTATTGTAACAAAGATTTCCTAACAGCAGACAACTTATGTCATGAAGATCCACTATTCTCTCCCATATTTACCCAATGTCACCAAAGTTTCCGATTTCATAAGCTGAATCTCTTTAAAGCCGACCAAGCCTCACTCCGTCTCCTTGCAGTGCTCCAGACCAGATGTCCACCCTATTTATTTTCTCCTTAGCACACTACACTACTTAAACACCTTTAAGCCAAATAATACATTGACCCACCATATTTGTAGTCTTACACTAGAAGAATTTTAACAAAATAACCCTGTATCTAACTAAACACTCAGGTCAATGACTCTTACCTAACAACACTTTTTTTCTCCTCCAATTAACACAGTTTTTGACAACACAAATTCAGAGCCTCTGTGCATTCCAATGTATTGACTAGTTCTTTTAACCATTTCAGAATGCCAGCTCTAACAGGCCAAAAATCAAAAAATCAGAAATGAAGACTTTCTCAACCAACCTAGATGACCATCGAGTCTTAACAGGACACCAATGCCACTGAATAACAGTATTTAAAAAGACAGGAGAATGAAATACTTCAGCCTCAGCCTGACACGATTTCCTTAACTAATCCAATGTTCACTTGTTCACTTTGTGCTGGCTGAGAAGATGCAGGAACACATCTTTAGAAAGAACTCACGAGAACACATTAGTCAAAAAAGCTGGTAAAGTTTCTAAAACTTATCTGTACATACAAGGAGCTTTTGCTCAACTTAAGCCCCCTATGTAGCCTTGCAAAGCCCAAGCCATGTCAGAAATTCTGGCTCTGATGTGAGCACACTTCTGCATCAATATTGCCCGTTCTTAGAACCATTTCAATCACTGAACAGATACAACAGCCTGCAGGGAAATAAAAGAAACAAGTATGCAGATGTCTATGAAGTTTTACATTTGAGTGGGTTCCCCATTTTTATTACATAGCAACCTACACTTTTTCAGCCACAAGGATATGTTACAAGCAAACACATAAAAATATGCTGTACTTTATGGATACAGCCATAACTGCAAACAGAATTTGGCTCTAAGTATGGCCATCATGCATCACTTCAAGTCAAGAGACATAGGGTCTGCATGCAAGTAACATGCTGNAAAAAAAAAAAGCAATCTTTAGTTATGTACAATATTTATTTCTCCAAAAAGTGAAATTTTTAGACTTTCCCTCACTGAACTTTTTTAAAGCTTCTTGAGGAATGAAGCAATTAAAAACCCAAAAATAGATTCTAAATAGGACAATCCTTCTAACACCTTAACTTCTGTTTGGCTGAAGAAATAACACAAAATTTAGTGCTTGTGTTAAAAGCTACACCCAGGTTTTTTACAGTTATTCCTCAACCCGGAACTATTTACATTCCCCTGGGTTGAACCGCTGTACAACACGCTTCGAAGTAATGTGGTATGAGGCAGAGACATTTTTTGCAATCCCGCATTTAAGGCTCCCAAGTCAGTTTAAAAACAACTCAAGCTTTGATATACCTGTAAAGAATTCAGACAAGCCACAGTACCTGTCATTGAAGACAAGCATTAGCCTAGAACATATTCCTTATCATATTCAGCATAACAAAATCCAGTCAGGTCAAAAGAAATGTCAAGGAAACTACTTCAGCTGCAAAGTTTTTTTTCTCTTTTGCAGGATTTCAGACACCACCTCCACGGGTTTCACACACTGAAAGGACAAGAACAGGCAGGAACAGGTCCACAGAGATCACTTAAAAGATGTGGTTACCAAGTATGAAAACAACTGAGCATTTAGGGCTTCTTTTAAGGGAGTTCTAGACAGCAAGAAGGCATGAGCTCCACATCACCGCCAAAATACACCATGCCTGCCTGTGAGTATCCCTAAGCTGGAAGGGCAGGCGAGAAAATTCCCACAGCAGCTTTGCCCGTCCAGATAAGGAACGACTCTGAGTAACTGTGATCCATTTACACCAAGGCTAACGCAAGATCTACAGAAAATAATGCGCTTAAGTAGTTACTTTCAGAAGATCTTTCATCTACTCTGTTTTTTTTTCCCCGTGGGTTACAGAACTGAAATGCTTCACCAAGACTAAAGAAAAATTCTTGTTTGTGATGTGTGTAGAAGGAGGAACTGAAAGGGAAGCACTTATTTCCTCCAATGAAATGAACTATTATGCACATTCCTCCGCAAGATTTCTTAAACATGCCACCTAGACCCAACAAGTGTACCAGAAATCACTAAGAATCAAAATCCAGCATAGGGAGACCCGCCGCTTCCCCCCGGCCATTGAAAATACATTCACATGAACATTGGCATTATCACTGCAGACATGTTAGCTTTCCCACATGGAGCTTGATATTACAAATAGAATTGCACCCAGATAAAAACCATGAGCTCTCTGGAGAGACTCCAAACATAACAGGGGCCAGGAAAAAAAAAAAATCAGAACAAAGTAGACATCTTTACTTATTCTTCCAGGCATAAATCATCTCCTCATATAAGACAAATTACTGATCATGTATTACCTCGAGCTGCAGGCTCTACTACAGTCGCCAAGAGTGAGCTTTGAGGCGTAAACAGAATCTAAGGCATGAACATCCTCCATGTACCAACTACCCAAGAAGGAGGAGAGAAGATGATGGGAAGATCCTTCCCAAGCCCTGGCTAACATGTCACTGTATTATGTGCCATGGTGGCATTGGGATCCCCACCCTCCGGGATCAGGACTACCTCTGCTCCTGAACAGGCATGCCTGTTTCTGCCTGGCAGGAAGAAGACAGAAAGACTTGCATAGGTCAGTATTTTTTCAGTTGCCGTAAGCACAGTTTAACTATTTCACATTGGGGGAAAAAAATAGATACGGACATTTTTTTCCCAAAAAGTGACCCTTGGAAAGCTGACTAACTCCCGGGTCACATGAAACACAATCCACGAACTCAGGCAGCACAGGCAGATGAGAGTGGTTTTTCAAATTGAGACATGCTGCCATCTCCTCACCATACCTATATTATCTCCAATTAACTACAGACCATTGAGCTGGCCTCTGTTATTCAGATCTCTCAGCTCTGGGTCAGACTATAGATATGCAACATGCCTAGGTGTAACAGCCTGCAGCAACCGGCAGCCTGATTGACACAACCATGTAACACACCTCAGGAACAGCAGATAAACAAATCTGACCTCAAGCCTGAAACATTACTCACAGAACATCAGGCTTTCTTATCTCCACGGCATGTAAGGCCTGGGGCCAAAAATTAACTAAAGAAAATGTGTTCTTTATTCCACAGATTTAGTATTAAAAAAAACCTTTGCTAACTATGAATTTTTCAAAGTGAGGTTAGCATTAACATAGGAAAGTGACAAGCAGTTCAAGCTTTTTCTGCTTACAACTCCCACATTTACAGACCTAGAACTGTAATCCCTGCAGATTTTTTTGTTAATTTCTGTAGCATTCTACTGACATCGGACACACAACCCTTACATAGTGCCTGCCATCACCTTCAAGCTCTCGCTCTCGAGGCATTTGTCTCTCGTGTTCCTAACCCACTCCACAGGTAAATCATCAACCACAAAACAGAGCACACTTTGCTCCAAATGTTGCAGCAGTATGAGAGATGACTGCCCGAGAAGAACTTAACTATTACAACCTGCCATTGATAGAACAAAAAGTAATTAACTTAGAACATCAAAACTCATACCGCTGGCACAGCCTGTACCTCTAGGGGAGGCTTTAAGTTGTCCATTAGGGCCCAGCAAAAACATTTTCTATAGTAGGATAGTCAGAGATCCCCCTGGCCACCGTACCCCGAGGCCCGCGCGGTATACAAACCGCCAGGTCGAAGAACCGGCTCCTTCCCCGCGCCGACCTCAGACCACGGGAGCCCCCGGACGCGCCTTCCCGGCGCGGCTCCGCGCCCGCCAACCTCCGCGCCGCAGCGGGTAGGCCGCTCCCGGGGCGCGTCTGGAGCCAAACAGCGGCCCGGGCCCTGGCNCCCCCCGGCCCGGCTCAGGCCAGGCCCACGGCACGGGGAGGCCGCATGCGGCGCGGCAGGCCCAGGTGGTAGCGCGGCCCTACAGCGACCACCCTACCTCTTGGGGGGCGCATCCCCAGCACTGCCTGCCCCGTTAGGTGGTGGCGGAACCGCCGCCGTCACCGCGGCCGCCGCCGGCTCCTCCATTTTGCCGCCGGCGTTTTCCGTCGCCCCTGCTACCGCCGCCGCCGCCGCCATTTTCCCAGCGCTGCGCCTTTGTGTGAGGAGAGCCCGCCCCGCTGGCTGCGCGCGAGGCACGCCGGGACGGGGGCGGGCGGTGACAGCGCCTGGCGGCATTGCGCATGCGCACTGCGGCGTCCCGCTTTCCGGGCGTGTCGGGCGGGGCTTTTCCCGGGCTGTGGCGCCTGGGCGGGGGGGCTGAGGGAGTCGCATCTGCCCTGTCCCCGCGGGCTGTCCCGCCGAGGAGACAGGGCAGGCCCCGCTGCCAGCGCTGCTCTCTCAGTCCGGCTCTTCTTCGGTCGGGTTGAGCCCGGTTTAGCAGGCGGCCCCAGCGTGGAGCCCCGGCGGGGGGGCGAGGTTTAAGCGTAGGGTGATGCTTATGTGCACGCTGCAGCTCAGGTGAGGCCCCACCAGCATGGAAGGTCTCCACCTAAGTGAGGGTATCACAAAGTGGTTATGAGGGTTACATAGCACGCTGCTGCTGAGGGACCTTTGACAGGATTAGAGCTCTCACCCTATGGATCACTTCACATGCACGCTCCTTCACTCAAGCTATTGCCCTCACTGATTCCTTTTTTTTTCTTTCCATAAGTTTCAGCTGAGATCTCCAGTTCTTGCCAAGTGTGAACTTGTGCTGAGATCGGAGGATTGTGCCCAGAGGGCGCTTCTCTGTCTTTAAAACTGGTGGTCTCATGTCCACTATCCCAAACTCAACCTTGTACCTCCAGACAGCTGCTGTGTGTGCAGCACAAGAGGTCCTTGGGGGGGACTCAAAGGCCAAAACAGGGGTTCCAGGCTGGGCAGAGGGCACACGGAGCTCTGGGGCATGAGAGGAGCCTGAGCACGGGTTGTGAGGGGCCTTGAAGGATGCCACGAGGAGGTTTGGAGATGCTGTGAGGAGAGTACAGAGGGACTCCGAGACATCCTAGGTGGCATAGAGAGGAAAAAGATTGTTCTGGTATGCAAGAAGGACGGAGGAGGGTTATGAGGGAAGCAGAGGGGTGTCGGAGGGCAGTGGGGCATGAGGAGGATCTGGGCAGGCATTGCAATGGGCCTCAGGAGGCCCTGAGAGGGCCAGGGGGCAAAAGGCAGCTCGGAGAAGCAATGAGGGCCTCGGGAGGGGACGTGGGAGAACAAGGAAAGTCCACGGCAGAGACGACTCCTCCCGGCAGGACCGGGCAGAGCCCTGTGGCATCCCGGCAGCCCTATGCCACAGCACTACCTCTCCCAGCGTGCCCTGCGGGGCAAAATGGCCAACAGGCCAACTGCATCTCCCGGGTGGGCCACGGCGCACACGGGAGCAGGGGGGGTCACCCCGGAGAGGCCGTTCCTCATGCCCCAGGCCCCGCTCCGCCATTGTCCCCACAGCCAGGAGGTCTGGAGGGGCTCCTGGCTGTGGCCAGCACCTCCCATGCAGTCCTGCGACCAGCCCTGGGGCTGTCCCAGGAGCCTTGGGGTGCTCCGGGAGCCCCACAGTGGGTTATCACCTCCCCGGGGCACCCCGTCGAGGCACTTTTTGCTGAGTGCAAAGGTACAGGGACACAAATTGAATGAATAAAACAATTGTTTATTAATTAATGCATACACACAACACCCAGGAGTGAGTCTATCACCCGGCTCAGTGCCATACACACCCCATGCCACCTGAGGAGCCATTACTGGCTCAACGGTAGGGAAGGGTCAGCTCCTGCTCCTGCCTGTGATGTGGCAAGAAACTAAGGAGCTGCTAGCCCCCCCCAGCTTTTTCCTTCAGGGATAGGTTCAGCGCTGGTATTTGAGAAGAAAAACCATGATTTCACCCGTCTGTACTTCTTGTCGACCTCCAGAACAGAGCCCAGTAGGAAATTTTCACAGCTTGCGGCTCATTTTTTACAAAATGCAGTAATAAACTATAGTCCCTGAGTAAGAAAACAGCAGCTACAAACTCAAACCAATAAACAGTAAATGAAGGACTCCGAATCCTCAGTTTTAAGCAAGAAACACATATGAGCAGCAAAACAGTAAAGAGAAGCAGAGGAGTTTCCCCTCCTTTGGGAACACAGCAGAGCACTCACCAGAAAGCTCTCCCACTCCCGCAACACCAAAAGCACTAATATATCTGTGTTAGGGACAATTAATTTAATTTTTTCCCACCCCAAAGACTAACCAGAAAACGCCTCAGAGCAAAGGTGGAATACTGCAGCTGGGGGAATATTTCTTATATAAAATGGACTTTTTTTAGCCTGTTACCCACATGATGAACATCTGTAGCTGGAGTGCAGGGCCTGCCCGGGGCCCACACCCCGCTTCGCTCTGAGGAAGCCGAGCTCCAGCTCCCCACAGCTCGCAGCACCCGCACTGCCCCAGGCTCCCCCAGCACAGCCTCCCCACGAGACCTCGCAGCGCTCGGGGCAGCGCCGGCGGAACCTCTTCCCGCGCCGCGGCGCACCGGCAGACTCTTGTCGGTGGGCGCAGATCGCTGACGGACGGCAGAGACAGCCAGTAACAGACGAGGATCAGCCGGACCGTGGCTCGCCGCACCAGTGAGCGTCGGAGGAGGGCGGGGTTATTTCCCGGAAGTGAGGAGCCGTACGGGGGGGCAGCTGCTGGGTGGCACCGGTGGTTGGGGGAGGTCGCAGCCATGTCGGAGCGGAAGGTGTTGAACGTGAGTTGAGGGGGGGATTCCTCGGCACGGGGGTGCTGGGGGAGGGTGTCTGTGGGGGTCCCCAGGACGGGCTGGTCCTGGGGAGGGTTCCCTGATCGCTGAGGTTGATCCTCAGACCGGTGGTGGTGGGGAGTCCCCGGTCGGTTGGAGGGTCCTGAGGCGGAGAGGGGTCCCTGAGGGGACTGTCAGGCTGGGAGGGAGGCGGTTGGGGTGGGGATCCTCAGGCTGGGGCTCCTGGCAGCGCTTGGAGCGGGCTGGCAGGGCCAAGAGGGTTAGGCCCTAAAATCATGCACGGGTTGGGGGGCCTGGGGCTGAGGACGTACAGACAGACAGACAGACACACACGCACCCACTGCTGCCTGGCTCTGGCCGGGAGTGGTGGATGGGGTGTTTGGCACTTGAGACCATGCCTGGCTAGTAGGGGCACGGTGGCTCCTGCTGTGGGGAGCTGATGCCTTAGGCTGATATGGCAGCTGGGAGCCTGCCTGCCATGGTTCACGCTCTTCTGGGTGACTCTGCACTCAGCACACACACATATTTGCTCTGCCTCTGTAGAAATACTACCCGCCGGACTTCGATCCTGCTAAGATCCCAAAGCTCAAACTCCCAAAGGACCGACAGTATGTGGTGCGGCTCATGGCCCCCTTCAACATGCGGTAAGAGGGGCTCTACTGGTCAGAAGGAAGCAGCTGTAGAAGAGATGAGTTTGCTTAGGAATTGTTTCGCTTCCATATGCTGCAGGGGAGCTGCTGCCAGCAGCTGTTAGAGGTGACACAGACCAGAAGAAAGGGGGTGAGGGAGAGGGAAGAGATGCTGTGGGTGATTTTGGGGTTCTTTGAAAAGTAGGTACTGAATTTAGAATCCTAGAATGGTTTGGGTTGGAAGGGACCTTTAGAGGTCATCTAGCCCAACCCCGCTGCAGTGAGCAGGGACATCTCGAACCAGATCAGGTTGCTCAGAGCCCCGTCCAACCTGACCTTGAATGTTTCTAGGGATGGGGCCTCCACCACCTCTCTGGGCAACCTGTGCCAGTGCTTAACCACCCTCATTGGAAAAAATTTCTTCCCTATATCTAGCCTAAATCTCCCCTTCTTTAGTTTAAAACCATTGCTTCTTGTCCTGTCACCACAGGCCTTGCTAAAAAGCCTGTCCCCATCTTTCCTAGAGGCCCCCTTTAAGTACTGAAAGGCCGCACTAAGGTCTCCCCGCAGCCTTCTCTTCTCCAGGCTGAACAGCCCCAACTCTCTCACCCTGTCCTCGTAGGAGAGGGGCTCCAGCCCTCGGATCATTTTTGTGGCCGCCTTCTGGACCCGCTCCAACAGCTCCATGTCCTTCTTGTGCTGAGGGCTCCAGAGCTGGACGCAGGGCTCCAGGTGGGGTCTCACCAGAGCCGAGTAGAGGGGCAGAATCACCTCCCTTGNCCACTCAGCTTGGTGTCATCTGCAAACTTGCTGAGGGTGCGCTCGATCTCGCTATGTCGTTGATGAAAATATTAAACAGCGCTGGTCCCAGTACGGACCCCTGAGGGACACCACTTGTTACCAGTCTCCATTTGGACATCGAGCCATTGACCACTACCCTCTGGATGCGAGCATCCAACCAGTTCCTTATCCACCCAACAGTCCACCCATCAAATCCATATCTCTCCAATTTAGAGAGAAGGATGTTGTTGGGGACCGTGTCGAAGGCTTTTCAGAAGTCCAGATAGATGACATCCATTGCTTTTCCCTTGTCCACTGATGCAGTTACTCCATCACAGAAAGCCACCAGGTTAGGCAGGCAGGACTTGCCCTTGGTGAAGCCATGCTGGCTGTCTCGAGTCACCTCCCTGTCCTCCATGTGCTTTAGCATAGCTTCTAGGAGGATCTGTTCCATGATCTTCCCAGGCACAGAGTTGAGGCTGACAGGTTTGAAATCACCTGCTTCACTGGGGAAAGCCAGCCAAGGCAGAAGAGAGGTTTGCCTTGTGCAGAGAAGAGCAATTTCCAAAGGAGAAAATAACCATTGCTCAGAATCTGGGCTGACACGGCCTGAAAATTACTTGCACTTTTCTTGGTCTGTTTGTGCCCTTTTTTGATGTGTTCTGGACTTTTCTTTCTCCTTTTCTAGATGCAAGACATGTGGTGAATACATCTATAAGGGGAAGAAGTTTAACGCCCGTAAGGAGACTGTTCAGAATGAGGTGTACCTGGGACTTCCCATCTTCCGCTTCTACATCAAGTGCACGCGTTGCCTGGCAGAGATCACTTTCAAGGTGAAATATGTTCTGTATTTTCTGCGTTCTCTCTGGGGAGGGTCTGCAGTCTGTGGACGTGACTGGGTGCTGACCCCATGGGGAAGGGGTGTCCCAGCAAAGACCTAGTCTGAGTGTGTGCTTTTTGGTATATCTTCCCTTTTCATGGCCATTTGTAGTTCTGAAATGTCTCGCCCATCCGTGGGCTGCAGCACATTAGCTGGAGCAGAACAAAAGGCCATGAGTGATTGTCTGCTCTGTGATGTGAATGAAATTGGGAAATGTTTGTATGCAGCTCTGGAAGTGGCCACAGGATGGCCGGAGCAGAATTGCCCCAGTACAATGATTTTGCTGTCTTGTTTCTTCCTTAGACAGATCCTGAGAACACAGACTACACCATGGAGCATGGTGCCACTCGCAACTTCCAAGCTGAAAAGCTCTTGGAGGAAGAGGAGAAAAGAATGCAGAAGGAGAGGGAAGAGGAAGAGCTCAACAATCCCATGAAGGTACGAGAATGTGCCCCTCTCTGTAGAAGGCAAACCTCTCTCCTGCCTTGGCTGGCTTTCCCCAGCGAAGCAGGTGACTTTGTAACCATTGGTTTAGTCCTTCAGGCTCCCGAGCTATTGCTGTGCTCTGGACAGGCAGGAACCAACTCTGCCCTCAGGAGGTTTCCTCCTGTGCTGGAACTTGTGACAGGCTGCATCTTGCCCCAGTTTTTCCTGTCCTATTAAGACCCAAAAATGAGGATGATGATGATCCTCTTAGTGCTTCCTGCCCTGTACTGGGTGGGGAGGCTGTGTTCAAGATTGCTGGCAGGCTCTGCTACCTCACATAAGCCCAGCTTCCCTCTGGTCACCCAGGTCCTGGAGAACCGAACCAAGGACTCCAAGTTGGAGATGGAGGTTCTGGAGAACCTGCAGGAGCTGAAGGAACTCAACCAGCGCCAGGCAAACGTGGACTTTGAGGCCATGCTGAAGCAGTACAAGGAGTACGAGGAGGAGCAGAAGCGCAAGGAGCAAGAGGAGGATGAGCAAGAGATGAAGTGAGTGGGCTGGAAGCGTTCACGGGCATGTGAAATCAGCCACACTCGCCCTGGCCAGGCAGGACTGCCTCTCACCGTTTCCTCAGCACCCCGAGAGCACTTGAGAGAGGGCCCTGAGTTCACCGGAGTTGTGTGGGTGGGATGTAGTCCTGAGTAGGCTGTGAGGAGATTGGGGACAGTTTGTTGTGGCAAAGTGTTTAGGGAGGTGGATGGCTTTTGCTATCACTGGCCCATCTGGTGGGGAGGTCTGGGCTGCTGCAGGGTCCTGACTCCCACTGAGAAGTGTCCTCACGTGGAGAGAGTTTCTGCACCTGGCTGAGGCTGCAGATCTCGGTGCTATCAACCTTCAGGCGCTGCTTGAACATGACTTCTTAAAAAGCACCTGAGAAGGTGGATCCCATTGCACTGCTGCTGAATTCCAGCTCCCCTTACAGCAAACAGCGCAGGCACGGTGCACAGCTGGCACCACTCGGCACGGCGGTGGAACAGAGCCAGCTCTAACCCTCCGCCCGCGGCCTTTCTCCTTGCAGAGCTATGTTGGAGCAGGCCCAGAACCGGCGGCTGCTAGTAGACTCCGACTCTGATGAAGAGCCTGCGAAATCGTGCACGAAGCCCATGGCGAAAATTAAACCTACGGACATCTTGCAGGAGGTGAGCAGGGGCAGAGGCTCTTCCACCCACCGCACCTCTTCCCCCTAGACCAAATCCACTGTCCTGGGCTGCGTGTTGTCTCTTCTGTCCCTGTGATGTTGGAGCCCTAATGCCTGTCACGCATGAGCAGCTTAGAAAGCCCGTGTCCCTGTGCACTGAGCTGAAAGGAGACAGGGATCAGTTGGTGATCTTAGACCGCGTCTGCTGACAAAGGCTGGGAGGGAGCTGCCCCCATCCTCGCTCAGGACATGGCTTCCCTTTCAGCTCAAAAAGACGGGCTCGCCTATGCCTTGGTTGTACTTCAGGCATGATTTCAGCACTCTGAAAATTACAGCAATAAAACCACTGCCTGGGACAGCCTCTCCTTTGGTTCTGTTTTGTCCTTGTTGGAGACATGCAGAACAAAAGAGCTTTCAGTGCCTGTCTTGCAAGGGAGGGATTATCCCCACAGACAGGCCCCTGCACTGCTGCTCTCCGATGTTGATCCATGTCTGCGGGGACCTCTGTCCGGTTGGATGAATCAAACCTGCCGTGTCTCTAAGCCGGGCTGGAGTTAATCTGAGTGATGTTCCCTGGCCTGGCACTAATCCTTGTGCCTGGGGCAGTTTGATTCAGTGGCTGGACCACCTGCAGGCATGTGGTACTGGCTGGCAGACGTTGTGCAGCCCTGTAGCATGCATCTGGCTCCTTGTCGTCCCAGGGCCAGCGCGTGGCTGTGCAAGGCTGGATTTAACTGTCATGGGCAGTGGGACATTTGTCTCCCAGGGCTGTTTTGCAGCCATTTAGATCCATATCCCTGTTGTTTGTCTAGCTTGTGGCTGTTGCTGCTGCGGGGAGAATACCCGCCTTGGCTGCTCTGAGCAGCTGTCCTTGTGTCTCTAGTGCTTTGTGCTGCTGTTTTTACCAGTCCTTCTCCCCCATCCCTGTGCCTCCCCTTCAAGGCCAGAGCACCCTAACACCCCTGCTCTACTCTGTAGGACCCTCAGCCCCAGAGTAAGAAGCTGAAGACTGAGAGCTGGGAGCGGAGCGTGGGCAAACTGAACACCAAGCCCCAGCTGGCCAGGCTGGTCACAGTGAGGAAGCAGAAACCGGATCCTATCCTGGCTGATGGGACAGAGAACCAAGGCACCACGGCCAACACCGGTAACTGCTCATGTGGGGATGGAGTGGCCTGAGCTTGGCCATCAGGGAGGGATCTGGCAGCATCCAGTGGTGTTTAGCTCTGTCTTCAGAGCCTGAGTGCTCTCAGGTCAAGTCCTTGTTGTGGGATGGATGGAGCCGTGATGGTGTAAGAACAGGGGGTTGTCCCTGTTTCCAGGAGATGTCCTGATGGAGGAGAGGTTCCTTCCTGGCCGTTGGTGGTAAGCCAAGGCCTTGGAGATAGACTGTCAGGGCCAGAAGTTTCAAAACAGCATCTCAGCGCACAGATACTATGCTGGGAACAGTCACAACAGTGAGATATGAATGGAAAAGCAAGAAAATTGCTTTCGTTTAGGGCCTGATTATAAAACCTGCCAAACTGTCGGAATTTGGAAGCTTTAAAGAAGTGGTAAAAACAAGCGGAAAGGCTTTCCAGCACCTCATAGTTTACTGCCCCAGGAAGCCAGAGGATTTGGAGAAAGAGCTGAAGAATTGATTGATTCTAGGCTGATTGGTCCTAAGCCCTTGGCTTAGTAAGTCCCTCCGCCCTCAGGGGATCCGTGGGGAAGGACAGCTCTTGTAGTTGCCCCATTTTTGCTATGCTTTCCCCAGCCACCTGCTCCTGGCTGCTGGCAGGGTCTGTTCAGCCAAATTATGCTGGAGGAGCTGCCCATCTTTCGAGGACTCAGGGCTCTCTGCCTGCGACGCTGCCTTGTGCTTGCAGCTGGCAGCTCGCGTGGTCAAAGCTGAGAGCTGGCTCCTCTCCTCCTTTCCAGTGGCTGAAATCTCCCAGGGGCTTGCGGGGGGAGAAGAAGGTTTTGCAGACCTTGGGCCAACCTTGCTGCATCTTCCCGTTGCCGCAAGGCGGAAGCAGGAGGCTCCAGCTGAGGGGGTGCGGGTTCTCCTCGTCCACCTGGTTTAACCTTGCTGTCCTCATCAAGATTCAGGCTGGGGGATGAGGCGCCGCTTGGGCTCTGGCTCGGGCTGCCTTGTCTCTAGCCACAAGCAGCTGGAGTGGCGAGGCAGGCTTGTGTTTCAGCATGGCTGATTGTGCCTGGCCACTGGGAGGGTCCTACCTGATGGCGTCTGCTCTCTTGCTCGGCTTCCAGGCTCGTTTCCCACAGCAACAGGCACCACGTCCTCTCTCGGCTTGTTGGGGGCGTATTCGGACAGCAAGGACAGCATGAGTGACTGATGAGCGACCGAGCCAGCCCAGAGCAGGGATCGCAGGCTGTTCCCTCCCTCCCGGCAGCTGCTCTCCAGAGCACCAGCTCAGAGCTGGCGTCATGGCTGTTGGGCCCAGTGGGGTTTCCAGGCCATCTGGAGTCCCAGCATCTTCACCTGCCCGGCCCGGGGCGTGCGTCCATCCTCCAATGGGGACAAGGCCCCAGCCGCCCTCCCCGGCTGACACCATCAGCAGACCGAACCCAGATGAGCCAGTCGAGAAGTCGGCTTCCTCGGAGGGGGGTATCGCTGCTGCGTTGCAGCCAGTGAAAAGCCCTGACACTGTCCCAGACTGGCTGTGCCCAAACCCAGCTTCCAGCCAGCCCCAGAGTACAATGCATCCCAGCCCTGCACCCATAACGTGTTCAGAAGCGCCAGGGCCGGCTGGGACTGTATAATTTCTCTGTTCTGGTGGTGCCTGCTGCCCTCACCCCCACACTGGTCATGTCTGGGTACGTGACTCACCAACACTCCCATGGCAATAAATGGACCTCAGGGCCTCTCTTCCCTCCTGACCCTGCGTCCCTGTGGGGAGCTGGGGGAAGGCAGGAGCTCAGCACCCCTCTTTTGCCACGGGAGGAACCACCCCCACCCCCAATTCTCTGTCCCTGGGTGTCTCCTGACCCCCCTGTGGGGCTCAGACCCCACTGTTGTGGGGTAAGCCTGAATCCCCCCTTGTTTTGCTGTTAGAGGTGACACATTGCACAGTACAGACACAGTGGCTCGTCTAACCCCACGCTGTGGGGACAGGGCTGTCCTGGATGGGCTGCCACCAGCCTCCTTCCCCTCCTGCCCACATCCTACCGCACCCTAGCCATCCCCAGCAGCTTGGTGACAAACCCCCACCGTTCAGAGAGCAACTGGGTTTGCTCAGCTCACCGGCAGCCATGACCCGGTAATAAATTGGATGTGTCAGAGCCAGCTGCCTCTTCATCTTCCAGAGCAGTAAGTTGTACACAGGGAGTGGGTCCTGCTCACGTGGGTCTGGCAGGGGCAGCCCCAAGGACCCCCACCCTGATGATACAGGTCCAGGCACCCATGAGAAGTGATCCAGCCTGGGGTGCCCACCTGCCCCAACCAGGACTCAGCCTGGGGCTCTTCCTCCCTCTTCTCAGCTATGTCTCTTAACTTCTTCCTTATCAAGGCACCCACCTCTAATTGACAAGCAGCTTCTCGCTGATTAACCCACTCTCGGAGCCCCATAAATGGCTCTCTGGCGTGAGCTGCTGGCCAGGGCCTTGTGGGGCATTTCTGAGGGCCGGGGAGAAAAGGCTGCTCCCCCTGTCCCAATTAGCATTCCTTGCACACGCATTGTAATTAGCTCCTGCAAATATTAATGCTGGAGATCGGGCTCGGCCCTGGGGTTTGTGTTGGATGGGGTCTGTCAGCAGCCACTCTGTGGGGCCGGCAAAGCCGGGGGGGGGGGGCGCCCTGGCCACATGGTCCCCCCAGCCGTGTCCTGCTCCTGCACATGTGCCCCCCCAGCTCCCTGCACCCCACCTTCCCCCCGCCCTGGCACCAGGCCGAGATCCCAGGAGAGGGACCTTTGTTCTGGGAAGAGACAATACAAGGAGCCACGGCTGGGGGTTCCCCAGCCCTCCTGCCCCCCTCCGCAGTGTGGTCCCTGAGGCTCCCCCCAAGCCCCGGGGCAGAGGGGGAGGCAGGCCCCCCTGCCCCCCGTGACGATCTCCCTGCGGGGGTGCGGGTGACCCTGCAGCGGGGGGGGGGGGGGTCTGTCTTCCCCCCCAGCTCCCCAACCCCCCG
>VYZW01059576.1:13265-29995 GCA_013401315.1 Balaeniceps rex | reverse complement strand
GAAACTGTTGGAAGTGGAAAGTTGCTGTGTGGAGTCCCACACAAGTCTTTGAGGCCACTGAAGGAGAAGGTTAGTCAAGTTTGCAGAAGAGAAAGCCATCCAACTAGCCATAAATATTCCTGAAAGAAAAAAGTGGCCAGTACTCTATCTCTATACTGATTCCTGGATGGTGTCTAATGCCCTGTGGGGTTGGCTACAGCAGTGGAAGAAGACCAGTTGACAGCACAGGGGTAAACCGATCTGGGCTGCTGCATTGTGGCAGGGCATCACTGCCCAGGTAGAAAACATGGCTCTGAAGGTACATCATGTACATGCTCACATGTCCAAAAGCCACACCACTGAAGAACACTGAAACAATGAATAGGTGGACAAGGATGCAAAAATTGAAATAGCTGAGGTGGACCTTAACTGGGAGCATAAGGGTGACTTATTTGTAGCTCGAAGGGCCCACGAAACATTGGGACGTCTAGCTCCCTAGATGTAGATGTTTCATGATGATGGGCAACGTACAGATGGGCTCGTGATCAAGGGCTGGACCTGACCATGGAGGCCAATCACAGAGTTCATTCATGAACATGAAACATGAGCTGCAATCAAGCAAGCCACACGAGTAAAATCTCCTTGGAACAGAGGGCAGTGGCTGGGGTGTTGATATGGTGAGACCTGGCAAATTGCCTATCTTGGACCACTGCCACCAACATGGCAAGGCAAGCGCTACATACTCACTATGGTGGAAGCAACTACTGGTTGTCTAGAAATATATCCTGTAAACCATGCCACTGTCTGAAACGCCATCTTAGGCCTTGCAAGGCAAATTCTGTAGTGACATGGTACCCCAGAAAGAATTAAATCAGACAATGGGACTAATTTCTGAAATAACCTCATAAACTCCTGGGCAAAGAAACACAACATTGACTGAGTGTATCACATGCCCTACCACCCACCAGCCTCTGGAAAGATGGGGCAATGCAATGGGGCATACAATGTACTGGGATACAAATTTAGCAGAAGCCACTTGGCTGGTTAACACCGGAGGAGCTGCTAACTGTCCTTGTCATGCACAAACAAAACCCCTACATACTGTGGGAGGAGATAAGGTCCCTGTATTGCAAATGGGGAAATGGCTGGGGAAGGTGGTGTGGATTGCTTCTCCCATGAGAAAAGGCAAAGCCCTCATGGGATAGTCTTCACTCAAGGACCTGGGCGTACTCGGTGGGTAATGCTGAAGGATGGGGAGAACCAGTGTGTGCTTCAAGGATATTTAACCGTGGGGGGGAAAAATAACCTGTGATGTGAGTTCTATGTTGTAGGAAGTAATGTAGCAGTAATGATCTGAAACAATGGAGAGTGAGTTTTGCAAGGAACCAGGCAAGTACGATGACTCAAACCAAGCTGGTGTTGGTGTCCAACAATCGAACATACTGCTTCTCCTGTCCTGAACACGCATCTTGACAGATAGCCTGTTTATGAACATCTAGAGGAGTGGAGGAAGCCCAGGAGACAGTAGTTAACGAGAATGTATAAATCTTTATGTTGGGTGTAAAGCTGGTTTAAGTATGTAGTTCAAGTTGTAAGTGTTTGTAAGAAGAGATTTCAGTATTGAGAATTAAATACAATGTAATGGTTAGAAGATACATATTAAATTCTGAGGGACCTGAGCATAATACAAATGGTATGCAGTAAAGGGTGGAGGTTGTGCTGGGTCTGGCTGAGATGGAGTTAATCTTCTCCATAGCAACCCTCATAGTGCTGTGCTTTGTATTGGTAGCTAGAAAGGTGTTGATAACACACCAGTGTTTTGGCTACTACTGAGCAGTGCTCCCACAGCATCAAGGCTCTCTGTCCAACATTTCTCCCCCTCACCAACAGGCTGGGGGTGAGCAAAATCTTGGGAGGGGACATAGCCAGGACACCTGACCCAAACTGACTGAAAGGATATTCCATACCATATGATGTTGGCTCAGCAATAAAAGCTGAGAGAAAGGAGGAGGAAGGGGAGCACTTGTTATTTAGGTTTGTCTTCCAGAGCAACTGCTATGCATACTAAAGCCCTGCTTCCCAGGAAGTGGCTGATGGGAAGTAGAGAATAAAACCTTTGTTTTCCTTTTGCTTCCATGTGCAGCCATTGCTTTTTTATTAAACTGCCTTTATCTTGACCCATGAGGTTTTTTCCATCTCATTTTCTCCCCTGTTTCCTGCTGAGGAAGGGAGTGATAGAGCGGCTTGGTGGCACCTGGCATCCAGCCAAGGTCAACCCACCACAACTCTTTCACAAACAACACAAATTAAGTGGTAGTATCATGCAGCTGGGAAGACAGAATGCAGGGAAATGAAGAAGACGTGTGATGTCTTCCCCACTGTTTCTTGTAATATTTGCCTTGCTCAGCTCTAACTGAGGAGGAGGTCCTTCTGAGGACTTAGAAATTAGAGAGAGTAATACCTTTGCTCCAAATAGGTATAGGGAGGGACTAGTTGTAGGCATGCAGTAGGTCTAGATTGCTGATTATGGCCATGAAAACTGAAAGAATCTTGCTTCTTCATTTGGGGTTTCTGAATAATCTGTTCCTTAATCTTTTTGTAGTTCAATTTCCCACCTGTAAATCACATAGTTTCCCTATATTTGCAGTGATCTTCTGAGAGTAAAATGAAATTTACTCTCTGAAAGGGCTGGAAAGGACTCTGGTGGTATGTAGTCATCAAAAGTTTCTGAGATAGTTCATCAGGCTGCAGATAATTCTTTGTCAAGTAGCCTGTAGCTGATAAGCATTAACAAAATAACCTTTAGACTGTATCTGCTCTTCTGAGCAATTGTAAGTGTTTTATTCAGCAGGAGTTTCTAAATAAATAGTGAAATGATTTTACAGTGTTGCCAGTATTTTGCAAATGCAACTTAAACAACCATCACTTAAAATAAAGCCTGACAATGTAATACTGGAACAGCGTGCTTCATAAAGGCTGGGGAAATGCTGGTATTACGTTACCCATGGTTCTGTTGAATTGATTTCTGCATGAGACATTGATCATCAGCTTAGTATCCTCAATGTGGAAAGATTTTGTCTTTTTTTTTATTTGTTGAATGCCCGTTTTTGCTGGTTTTGCCTGGGATAGAGTTAATTTTCTTCATAGTAGCTAGTATGGGGCTATGTTTTGGATTTGTGCTGAAAACAGTGTTGATAATATAGATAATATGTTTTCATTATTGCTGCACAGTGCTTATACAGAGTCAAGGTCTTTTCCGCTTCTCACACCACCCTGCCAACAAGTAAGCTAGGGGTGCACAAGAAGTTGGGAGGGGACACAGCTGACTCTAACTGACCAAAGGGATATTCCATACCATATGACATCATGCTCAGCGTATAAATCTGGGGGAAGAAGAAGGAGGGGGGACGTTTGGAGCTCCGGTGTTTTGTCTTCCCAAGTAACCGTTATGTGTGATGGAGCCCTGCTTTCCTGTTCCTGGTGGAAAACCTGCCTGCCAATGGGAAGTAGTGAATTAATTCGTTGTTTTGCTTTGCTTGCATGCATGGCTTTTTTTTTACCTATTTGTCATGGTTTAGCCCCAGTCGGCAACTAAGCACCACACAGCCGCTCGCTCACCCTCCCCCCCCGGTGGGATGGGGGAGAGAACTGGAAGGGCAAGAATAAGAAAAANTTCTTCTCATACTAAATCCAAAACACAGCACTATGCCAGCTACCAGGAAGAAAAGTAACTCTAACCCAGCTGAAACCAGGACAGTATTAAACTGTCTTTATCTCAAACCACAAGTTTTCTCACTTTTACTCTTCTGTTTCTCTCCCCCATCCCAGCGGGGCGTGTGGGGGCAGTGGGCGAGCAGCTGTGTGGAGCTTAGTTGCCGGCTGGGGTTAAACCACAACAGTCCTTTTTTGGCACCCAATGTGGGGCTCAAAGGGTTCGAGATCATGTCAGATTTGATTGGAATGTGCTAGATCAAATTTATAGCTGTTATTGCTGTTTAGCTATTAACAGGCAGGCTCCTGTGCCATGGTGCTTGTTTGCCTTACTGTATATTAGAATCTAGTGCTTGTCACTGGTTGTTTTTTCTTTCACTGCTTGCTGTACTTCTGTGCTGCTTATCATCTTCCTCTGCTGTGCCTGGGAACATTTTGATAACAGCAATGGCCATGTGCCTGGGCTGGCAAATGGCCAGGGTATTGGTGCTCTTTCTGTGCTGCTGTACTGGACAGGCTGGAACTCCAGTATGAACTCAAGTTGAAGGGACTGTGACCTGTGGATGAGTGCAGGCAGGGGCAGGACACCCCAAAGTGTCTTTGGCTGTGGATAAGTCTGAGCCAGAGCATGGGCAAGGGAGGAGTTCATTGCAATGTTAAACCCTGTGGTCTTGTCAAAAGGGACAAGGATGGAGTTTGTTGTGGAAATACCTTTAAATTGTTGTAACGCATGATTTGAGTTGCATGTTACAGGAATTACTATAGCAGGAACCATGCGAAACAATGGAGGACAAGCTTTACCAGAAGCAGTGCAAATGCAGCAGTGACCTGACCTGAGCTGGCTTTGGTGTCCAGTAACTCCACGCAACACACCACCTTGCCTGTCCTGAGTGACCACCATAACAGATGGAGCCCAAAGTCATGGACTAAATGAACTCAGTGGGCATTTGTGGACATTTATGGACATTACAGAATTACATTACATCACAGGGCTGGTCCATAGACTAAGGGAATGATGTCTCTGTATTTTATCAAAGGATGGGAAGGAGAGTGGTGGTTAATGAGGATGTATTGGATAGTGTGGGACCTGAGCATGACATAAATGGTATGGAATAAGGGGTGGAGAATGTGCTGGTTTTGGCTGGGGTAGAGTTAATTTTCTTCGTAGTAGCTAGAATGGGGCTATGTTTTGGATTTGTGCTGGAAACAGGGTTGATAATATAGTGATGTTTTCTTATATATTACATACATATATTACATTACAGAAATAATATACATAATTAAACCACGACACCATTTTCACATCACATACTTAAAACACCTTGGAGAGAGGTATTATCTTAGATTTTCCACATAGAGCAAACAAAACCAGGCTAGCCAGTTGCTTCTTCAAAGGTAAAGGAGGAGTCAATGGGTTTGTTACTCAGCAAATACTGATTCTTTGATTTGATCTAGTTAAGTAGGCTTCTAGGGCTCCTTGCTATTGTGGAAATGAGCTGCTCCTTACCCTTCAGATAAGATTATATATTATTTATTTTTAGGTAGTCCTACAAGGAGCAGGGAGTTGCACTCAATGATCTTTATGGGTCCCTTCTAACTTGAGAGATTCTATGGTTCTATATGTGCTGCCACAATGTCATTGTTCCATGGATCAGTTGTGAGGAGAAAGTAAAAAAAAAACCCACATGTCCATAACACCAATCAACCAACTAACTGCAGTAAAGGAATACCACAGCTAGTTTGCAAGCAAATCCTGACAGCAGCATAGAGAAGCCAAAACTTGAATTCCAGCTCACAAAAACATGGAAAAGGGAAACTAAAATGTCATGTATACCACCACCTTAGTTTACAAGCACCTTTTGTTCCCAAACTATTGTAAATAATACAAAGCATGTTTGTATGTTGTAGGTAATACAAAGCAATGCATGGCCAATAGGAACACCATCTTCATGCCTCTTTTTCTTGCTTCCATTCTTTAAGAAGTAAAATAATGAATAGTGGTTAGGGATCAAAATGATTACAGCTTAGGAAAAGGTAGATATTTACTTGCTAAAGTATATATTCAGAAGACAATATGAACCAGAATGGAATTTTCAGATCAAGATAGAGTGAAATGAAAATGCTCCAGAATTCTCTGCATTAAAGAGAACAGAGAAAGAATTTGAATTTCAGGGCATAATTTTGTAAATACAGTGTATTTAACACAATAATACTAAACTTGCCAAGCCCCTCAAAATGCTAATTGCTTTGCCTTTTAATGTGGGTTCCTTTTGTGTACAGCTATCTCTAGCATCTTTGTTCTGGAGAGTATGTCAGAACACTGTAACCTTCTGTGACATCTTAAAAAGACCACATTTGGTTTTGCTCAGCAAAATAGCCTTTACAAGTTTTTAATTTTTTTTCTAGCCTATACCTGTCCATCTAACGAAAAGATGTTGAGTTTCTGTATGTGAACTCCAGCTTAGCAGTAGGGTGGGTAGTAGATGCAAAACAGAAAAATGCACAGGTGATCCTGAAAGAAGACTAAGTCCAAATCTTGCTTTGTTCAGTTGCATCTTACAAACAGAGCAGAGTCCTTTGTGTTGTGTTTCTTTTTAGGGGAGTCTTACTGCTTTTCTCAGTTTATGGCCCAAAAGTTCTTCATTATTCTTTTGTATTATTCTCACAAGAAAGCAAAGCAACCTCAAAGACCTTGAGATCCCATCTTACAAAAATCTTTTGTCTCTGAAGAATGCTAAATTTGGAGAGAAAACTAGACTTAAGACTAATTTATGTTTTGGTTTTTTTTTTCAATTTTATTAGAATATTGTTGCGAATAGGATTTGTGAATCCTGCTGATTATGTTAATTTGTCGTGAATGGTGACTTTACACAGTTTGATTTAGTAGCAGTTTAGAATTTACTAGTGACAAATCGCAGGATTTGATTTTTGATATTTTAATAGCACTCAATCATCAGTTGATCAACAAAGTGATTAGACAAAATTAATCAAAACAGCGACTTAAAGATTCGAAGATGGCAAGGTTCACTCTATTACTACATGGAAGAGGCAGACAAAGGAATAATAAATCACATTCGAATTAGAAGGATTTGCAGAGAGATCGTGGATGTAGGGGAATAAAGGGAACCCTCCTGTTGAGTCACGAGATTCAGAATAGACCCCCTTGCTTTCTAAACTCCTTCTCAGAGAGGAGCCTAGGTGCGGCTAGGTCCAATCTTAGTCTCAGACTTGGTCAACGGTTTATGGGAATAGAGGGATCATGGGTGCAGGGGATAAGGAGGACCCTCCCGTTGAGTCACGAGATTCAGAATAGACCCCCTTGCTTTCTAAACTCCTTCTCAGAGAGGAGCCTAGGTGCGGCTGGATCCAATCTTAGTCTCAGACTTGGTCAACGGTTTATGGGAATAAGGATTTTATATATATATATATATAGAGGCAGTATAAGACTCACTTTGCAATTAGATCATACATGTACAGACTACTTAAATTGATTTAGGCATGCATACACACAGACATGAATATATATAGAGAGAGATTTATATACATATATATAAAGAAAAAAAAAAAAAAGAAAGAGGTATACCTGTTAAAAATTCCCCTCGAGTTCAGTGAAATATTCACGTCAAATGTCTTGGCATTTCTCAACGGGCGAGGGTTGAGCCTCAAGGAGTGAAAGGTTTCAGCCCAGGCTCCACTGTCGGTCTTCGGCAGTGGACCTCCGATTTTAGCAAACTTTAAGTTTGCTAGCTCTGAGAGGCGTCCCACTCAGAGGGAGATGCTGGCCGCAGCCCACTGCAGTCCAGGAGAGCTCAAAGGGCCTCACTTAGGAGTGCTGTTTTATAGGATTGTGAGATGATTGGCTTTAGTCATAAATTTCCATCCGAGCCACAATCTGGGTTGGTAATTAGCGGAATTCTAGTAACGATGGTACTGCTCCACTCAGTTACAAACCAGGTGAGGTTTGTTTCAAGGCTGTCAAGGGATAGCTAATTGCTCCCACTTCCTGCCTCAGCCATATGGGAGTTTCTGATAAGGACAGTGCCGCTCTCCTCCTCAACCATGTAGGAGTTTTTGGTACAATTAAGGGGCGCTTAACTGACCAACTCACTATATGAAGGTTGCGGTCTTGGCAGGAATCCCTGAGGTCATAAAGCAGTCGGAGGGAGAAAGTGTGTGTGTGGGATGCACCACCACAGATACATGGCTGGCTAAAACATGTGAAACTTCTCACAGTTTCAAGCCTGTTCTGAATTGCCCACTCTGAGCTTTGAATGTCTCTATTCCTGAATGAAATGAACTGTTATGAAACTACTGAAACATTGAGATATGGTTTTACTAAAAGAAAGGTGCAAGGATGTGTGAAACCCAGATTAAAAGTTTCAAAATAGCATGTCCATGAGAGTCTCCGTAGTCTCTTCCTCATAATGGACAACTATGGATTGACCACACTCTGGGGTACAGCAGAGGAGATCCTTGGAGAAGATGACACAACTGAGACACCGAGAACATTTTGCATGCAGATAATGATAGTTTATTAAAGGAGAAACAGAGCCAATTTTGAGATGGCAATTTCATGGACATTATCGTGTTACTAACAGACCTCTTTCTTATTTGTGGGTCTATGCAAACCATCCCCTGCTCACTCCTGTTTAAAGCAGTCATAGTCTTTGTAGCTGAAATGAACATCAGCAGCAAGTGAAGTCTAATCTAAAATACCATACAGGCCTCTTCAAGGCTGTTTCTAATGCTTCAGAGACTGGGTGGCATTCATTTTTTAAAATCCTGGACTCCAAACAGTGATATCATGGACTTCTTCAGAACTGCTAAAATATTTAATCTTTTACAACAGGATAAAAAGTGTCAATTAATTAGAATTTGCTTAACTTAAATCTTTCCACAAGTAGGAAGAGTAAGGCTTTTTCTTTAGGTATTAGTAGTGAAAGTAATTTCCCTTCCATGATAAGTAAATTTGATCCCTTCACCTTTACCTAGACTGTGAGATATTTTTGGGGGAGGGGGTGTTTTGATTTGATTTGTTTTGTTTTCCAGGAGGCTAAAGTTTCATTACTAGGTTAAAGCTGAGAATTTAAAGGGAGTAGATGGCAAAGCATATTAAAACTTGGTGGGAATTGTTCATTGATCTCTGTGTTCCTGTACAATTCTGAGTGCAACGTGTCATGAACAGAGTTCTGTTCATAGAAATGAGAGACAACTTGAATACAGCCAGATGATCTTCAGGACTATATAGCTACTGTTCCCCAGTATGTGTCAGCATGCATCCGTTGGAGGGCAGCATTGACATGTTTTGATGACATTTCCAGACTGTCAATTGGGATGGTTGAAGAGCAGGCAGACATTTGTGCTTTTTGTGTTACAGAAGTGTAAGACCTGGCAGAAAGCTAGCATAATCAGCTCAGAATGACGTTTTAAACCACTGCAGCAAGATTCACACTGTAAAATGCTGACAAGAGCCTGCAAAAAGGTGTTTATGAAAACTTGTCTTTAGAAATTTTGTAAAGTGCATTTGTAATCTGAGTGGAGAAACTTTTGAGTGTGTCTCTACAGTGTTTTCATTTATAGACTTTCCATCATTTTTTAGTTTCATGGTAGTTAAACACGAGAGCTCAGTACAATTAGTATCTTCATAACCATTGTCACAAGTGTGAAATAGGTGTGTTCCCTGCTTTCCTTTGCACCTCACCTCTAGAAGCCGAGAGCTTCTGTGTTAAATATGGAATTTGGTTGATGTTGACTGAAAGTAAAATTTAGTACTTTTCACTTTGGGGAATGTTTTCTGAAGAATATGTGAATTTTCTTCTGAGGTATTCTGTGTGGTAAAATAGGACGATGATGCCCATCATAAAAACAAACAAAAACCTTCATGTCAGTTTGTTCAGTAGGTGGCATTAGAGTAAGGAAACTTACTTTCAAATCTATTCCTATTGCACCTTGTGAGTCTGCTAATATAATTTTTAAAACTGTACTATTGTTGATCTGAGTTTATTAAGTAAATCTAATAGGGTCACAGGGAATATCAATTTACAATTTTCTACTATATTTTTTCATATTTTCATATTTCTGAAGACTAATAGTCTCTTTGGAGGCAGTTATTATAACCTGCACAAATAAATTTTGTAATTTTATTTTTTAACTTTAAATAGAATTACATATTCACTTGAGTAGCCTGCAATAGTATGCTAACATTTGCTCTTAAGCTTTAAAAATTAATAAATTTATGAATGAGATGTTGCAGCATCCTTCCACATTGTTTAGTTTGGAAATTGCTTTTTAAAGCTTTGAAATGGTAATTCGAAATTAATTCTAATCTGTGCCCAAAAGAAGTGCATGGGTGCATGGTCCCATTGGATTGTACATTGATTATCGGTATGCTAGATGCCTTTTTAATAAATAAATAACTAAATCCCTCCACAGTCTTCTGCTTGATTTATGTTGACCTTCCTATATACCTGCTTATTTTGAATTTGAAAAGGCAGGTGAATTTCTATTCACCACTGCAGGCAGTACCTGCATAGATAAAAAAACTAAGTGGTACAGTTGCTAAATAGCTGAAATGAAACATATTTCTGTCCCTTTCTGTACTCATCCTTTCTTTTTTGTCAGAAAGATCTTAAAATACTATACTAAAATCGTTTGTCCTGTTGTCAAGAACTACAGGTTAAAGCACATTAGGGTGTATCAAAGGGAAAACTGACATTAATACATATAGATAAAATGACTCTCAAAAGACAGAGTCAATGATGGAAAAAGTTTAGAACTCTGAGTTTTATAAGTATCACTCTTTTGTGTTTTTAATAATAATAATATCTTTCTTGAAACATGATTTAAGGTTAAGGTTAACCACTTCTCAGTTACACCTCTCTTTCCCTCTACTTCTAGCTGTACTTCCATTCACGGAGCTATCTTAAGTGCAAAGATGACCACCTGGTCACATCTAAAGACAAACACATCAGCTTTATAACCTATATCATCTTTGTATTGATAAGATTAATTTCCTATTTGACTGCCTGAGCTGTGCTCAAGTTCCTGTGCCAATGCTTAGACGTCTTCTCTGGTCAGTCTGGAGCTTTGTTTCATTGAGTTTTGTGTTGCAGATTTGCTTTGATCTTAACTGCGAGTTGCTGGTGTCCCAGTGTAGATTAGAACATCCCTGGGGTTTGATGGTAGGTACTGCTCTGGGCCCTGGCTGGGGATTTATTTTTCTCAAAGTGAAATAAATTTGACAAAAAGTTATTTTTTCCCATGTCAGGCTTTTAAAGTGGTGTTGCTCTGCTGATAACAGAGTTACATCTGCTTCTACAGATATTTTGGACTGATAGATCATTCAAGCTGCCTTCTCTGCTGCTGTTAGCCTAGCCACTTCTGCTGCCAGCTCTGCACCCCTGTACACTCAGGGCCCTGTAAATCTTTGGCTAACATGAGCTATATTTTAATTGCTTTGTTTGTATTATCTACCTAAAGTTGTCATCATCGTCCATAGTGCTGTCTCAAATGAAATATAGTCACACATAATTAGATTTCCTTCCCTATCCATCATAGCACATATTTTGTCCCTAGTTTTCTTTAGCATTTTATCAAAATCAGGTACACTGTCTTATGTACAAATTATTAGGAACTGAATTTTTTTATAACCAATCATAACTGGTTTTTTTTTAAAACCGGTTAGTCTTTGAGACTTAGTGCAAATGCCATGTTGCAAATTTGGGACTGTAAAGCAGAATAGAACAATAGCGATTGTTTTATATTGCAACTATTCTCTGTTCAAAAGAGTCCAATCCTTTGGACAAAGTATACCTTGAGACATTATAGTTCACCCCTAATTTAGACTTGATCTGCTTTTTCAAGATGTAGGTAACAAAAAACTAAAAAGAAATTGCTCTCCAAACCCCAGCCAAATCACTGAGAAAAAGCAAATTTATAATTTCATACTCAGAGGTGTGTTTAGAGATCTTAAACCCACGAATGAAAGTACAGGCGATAAAAGAAGCCTGTCAGAAAGCTGAAATATCACCAAGCCTATGAAAGGAATCGCCCTTCTGCTTTCCTTCGTCGTCAGACGCGCGATTCTGCCCGGCGGGCGGCAGGTGTCGGCAACGGCACGCGCTGCGCACCGCGCCGCACCCCTGCGGTGGCAGAGCCCGGCCCCCGACTGCGGCCCCGCCCCGGGCAGAAGCTGCCTCCCGGGCTAGCTTGCAGGTCCTTTCTCACTGCGCAAAGAATTGGCCACAAGCATGCTTGTGTGTCAAAAGGGCTGACAGAGCCAAACTACGAAATTTCACATGCCGCTGTAGAAAACTAATCTGAACTACACTGAGACAGAATCATACCTTGGGTTTTTTCCTTTCTTTTTCATTTTGAAAAGAGAGTGAGTGAAGTCAGTATGGGGTAAAATGTTAAATAAACAAGCAAAAGACAACGTGGATTTTATTGAAATAAAACTCCAAGTATTGTAACTTTTCCATATTTCTCTACCGAATATGCGAATGCGAAACACACATCTGAAGAACCTACATAATGGTAGATTTAAAAATAGTTAGCATACTGCAAGATTTACTTTTCAGCATTGCCTGTTTAACTGTGAAAAGAACAATGTTGTGTAAGGTATGCTTTGTAATTTTTTTGCTTTATGTAATTCAAAAGTATTTCAGTTCTTAAACGTCAATCCAGAGCTAGTGTTACTCCCCTCACCCAGATAACCTTTCTTTTTTTCTTGTGTCTACATGGTTAAAAATTCAGTGAAAGTAGCTATGGATGGCCACCTCAGTGTGACACATAACACAGATATTAGTTTGACTTCTATTTTTGAAAAAAGTGAATTTAGCGTCTCTTATATTTTACTCATCTAAGGCTGCAATTTTTCTTCCCACTAAATTCTTGATCAAACTACACACTGTGCTTAGAGTCCTTTAAAATGGTAGTACCCCACTTTTATTAGATGCTGAAAAAATGGAGATTTTTGGTAGAATTTCTGGCTTACTCCTTTGTAGTTCCTGCAACACAAGAGAGTGTGTTCTCTGTACAGTTCTCTGTCAATCTGTGAGGTTCTTTACTAACAGTAACTTCTATGAGACATGGAATGGAAGGAAGATGTGAATTCATCAAGTGACTTCATCAAGTGAATATTTCCACATGGATTTTTCCTGCTTTTATGTGTTTTATTTTTCAAAAGTGAGTGTTGTCTGTAATAGGCCAGGCACAAGGGGAAAAAAAAGTAATGATTTAGATGAAGATTGACAGCTAAAGAAGATGTGCACGTTCAGCTAGCTGCATTCACTAAATAATGATAAGATATTATTAGCATTATTGGTGAAACCACTATTGCAAATAGTGGTTAAAATAACGTGCAGCTGCTTGTGAAGTGTGTGCGTCAACTAGAAAAAACCTTAAGCTCCTCCTAAGACCAAGTCCCTGTTCTATTTCTTTTCAGAAAATTATTACTTCATGCTTTATTTTCTCAGTTAAAGGTATATTTTTTCTTGTCAATAAAGGTTAAGGCTTTATATGTTGAATACTTAAAAATAAATGAAAATGGCATCCCTATTCTGTTCTTACTGCACTGGGTTAGTGCTGAAAGCTTTGAAAAAAATCCAGGCCTAAAAATAATTATTGTTAGGAGGCAATGGAAGGAAATTGCAGGAATGATGGATTCAAGTTTTAAGACAGCTTCATACTGAATCTGGTATTGTTCAAGACCAGTTCAGAAATTATGAGTATCTTGAATCTGAATGTCATTAGTAAAACAGAATAATATAAACAGAACAAAAAGTAGGTAGTTGAATGAATCTGTGGCCAGCTAAGATGAAGATGTTAAATCATCAGCTTTGATCACAATATTCAGGTGCTTCTGTTACAGACAGATTTGCCATTGCTTATCTGAACTGGAGACTTCTCCTGCTCAAAAAAAAAGGCATATGTTTCTAGGGACAAATGTTACTGTTTACCACTGAATTACAGTTCAATGAATGGGAACATTTTTAGTATTGGCCTAGTTAGCAGCATGAGAAATGCTTTTAGTAAAGAATCTGGCAGTACTTGTATGTAAGATCAACAGAGTTTCCAGCAGTACTGGAAAGCCCAAGAAAATGTGTGTCTTTTCTTATATAGGTGGACTTTTCTATCTACAAGCATGGCTAGTAAGGCACAAATTATTATGTGGCAGTGTCAAATTCACAGAGACCAAACTGAAAGAAAATATATTCTGCAATGTCTTCAGTGTGTTAGACTCTTTTGAAATCAGTGATGCTGTTGATTCTTTAAATTGGTCTTCCTTTGCCACATTGAACTACAGGTTTGGGGTTTTTTTTTACTTCAGAGGAGCTTCCAGTATTTTTTTTGTTATAGATAGCTGTCCTGTTTTAAAGCAGGCTTGTGCAGAGACCATTCTAATTTCTGTACATTTATGTGAGCCAGTGAGCCCAAACATAATTTTTTAACTTGCTTAGGCAGTTTATTTTTCATCGAGGAACTGCTTCCTCTTGAAAATGGAATTAGGATTTTGTTGTCATGGCAGCAGATTTCGGTATTTGTTTCCCACAACTTATATTTTCTATGTTGCTACAGGGCTTATCAGTGGCTTATCAGTGTTTTATCCATTGATATCTCTCAGAGGAGAAAGGCAGCGTTCCATTTCGTGTATATCAAGACCCTAAATCTTTACTTCTGACATATAACTATATAGTTAAAAGTAGATAAACAAGAGTTAACTTCTATATGATAGCCAGACTGTTTTAATTACAAAAGTATACCTATATATTAAAACAAATATATACTGTGGTTTTCCTTTGTGGTCAAAACAAAGTAGAGTTCAACCACACAGCTTAAATGAAATGATAAACATGTTACTTAACTGGAAGATAACACAGAGAATGGCAGGGGATTGTGCTGTATACAAATACTTGAAGACTGAATGCTGTTTTTCCAACTCATAATATTCAGAAAATTAAACCAGTTTGTTAATTTTCAGAAATTGATGGAATTTTAAATTCTGTTCTGAATGGGACGCAAAGGGTAACCAAATCAACAGGTGACATGCAAGGAGATATTATACGTAAAAGAAAAAGGAATAAAAAGATAAGCAAGAGAAGGCAAATATCTCAAACTCTGAAGTACTAGCTAATAAAAAGCATTCCTTATCCTAGAAGAAACCCAGCCTAGAAAGAATCCATACACTGCTCCCACAGTTGTCTTAAGAGCAAGCTCTGCAGTGAAGCCCCAGTGTGACGGTGTAGAGCTGTGACTGTCCAAATCTCTTACACATAGAGTCTGCACCACATTTACAAAACACTAAATGCTTCAGCTTGCTCAGAGCTGCTCTACTGAGTAAGTTGTTACCTAAATAAATATAAAAATGATGGACTAAAGTTCAATAGACTTATGCTGCAGACCCCATCACTGGAGGGTGGACTTAATGCTAGTTATGGAGAGATGCCTTACAAACATGCCTCCTGGCTGTGATTGAGTTAGAAAGAGCTGTACATTTAGCTGTACATTATTAAACTTTCTAGTCAGGTAATTTCTTTCTGATGAATGTAGTATTTGATTGTATTTATTTTTCCATAATCTGAAATTAGTGCAGCCTATTGAAATGCTAGTTATATTCTGATATTTAAGAAACATATTACTTTTTTAACACCCAGCACACAACACAGGCTGTCTCTTATAGGATTATTTTCTTTCAGAGAGAATTTTCTCCTTTTTCTAGCCCTCAATCCTTCTAAACCACTATCTGTTATCAGACTTTTTACAGACCAAAAAGTAATCTTTCCAAATTCTACACGCTGAATACTTCCATACTGTGCAGACATTTTTCTGAATTACCCATGCATGACATGAATGAAAAAAAGCTCACACTTTTAATTACAGTGGTGTCATGACTTAAATTACTTTAGGTTTGTTTTTGTCTTTATTTTGTTTTGCATCCAACCACACTTTAACTTTAAAATCTTATCTATTGTATTGCGCTTTCCATGCCTGATCAGATTTTTGTTGTTGTAGCATAAAGAATTTGAATAAATTAGTGGAGATAAGTGCCAGGGTGCTGGGAGGAGATACCATTTAAATGTTAAAATGATAATTAAAAGCTCTTATTCCAACACTTTTCAATTTAAGAGTCTCTAAAATGCCTTTACATTTGATTACTTTTCCCTATCTATAGATCTTCTAACAAAATTATCTCCATGCTGCTCAACATTTATGGAAACTGCTGTCTTTCTCTTATGGTAAAACTTGCTAATAGCACCACAGTTGTTTCAGTCATGTACAATTTTGCACTATTTTGTTATTTCAGAGAAGCAGCACATGAAATGTAACTTTCTTTGAAGTGCTGATTGAATGGTGCTCCCCCTTCAAATGGACATAGCCGTGTTCTTAATTACCATTTTTCCTTCCTTCTTTCCAACTTCCAGGAGAAGAATAAAATAATGATCCAACGTCATTGACAAGGATTTTTGTGCTCTGTAGGGTTTAATTTGGAGGAATAAATTAATTCTTTCCACCATATTAGGAAGCGGATGTCTACCTTAAACTTACACTAACTGTATGTGCAAATTCACAGTCAGAATAATCTGCTTTAAGGCCATTCTGTCACTGACAGCGCAATCCTTGTCCCCTACTTTGTATCAGCTTTAGTGAGTATGTGCATCCGCTGTGTCTGGAGAGTTCAGCCAGTTGGCTGAGAACAAACCGAGCAAAAAAAAGGAAAAGGTTTGTTTTCCTGCAGATCAGTACACTGATTTGACTTGCTGTATGGCTACACAGTTACTATTCTGCCCCAGCGGAGTAGGAAGCTGCAGTTAGTACATGTCTATTGTACTTACTGAGTACTTACTTAATCTTATTGAGTACTACTATCTGGGTAGCCAATGTAACCTACATTTTAACACATTCTGAGCTTCTAAGTATTTATTGAGGGGAATAATTGTAAAAGACTTTCAGAAATTTTTTGGCTTGTTTTATCTTCAGTGATGATAATTTCAAGCTAATGTGCAATGGGTCAGGATTGAAAGTTGGTTTTGTAAGTTTAA
>VYZW01059576.1:0-10293 GCA_013401315.1 Balaeniceps rex | reverse complement strand
TAAAGTACAAGCTCTTGTGTTGTGTTTTGTCTTAAAGGTCATACAGACTAGCTTCCTGTTCCTTTTGTGCCTAAAATCTAGACATAACTGAAACAGTATGAAAAATTTTGGAGGTCACTATGTTCATCCCAGAAGGGGAAGCTGCCATTTTCATATTCCATTTCTATTGTTTTCCCTGACATTCACTTCAGACATCTAGTTTTCCTTCACACTCTTTCAGAACTCAAAATCAGAGAAAAATTATCTTGGAAGGATAATTTTTCTGTTAGGGGTTGCTGAATCCATGCTGCTCCTGGCCCCTAAGCCCAACCAGGAGTAACACTGAGTATGTATTCCCAACAGGCACACACAAATACATGTTCACAGTTAAAAACATGATGTACATACTGGCATGAGGACTGGCTTGCTCTGTGTGTGCGTAACAGTGTGCCTTTTGCTGTTCTTAATATGAGTCTTTTTGAAACATTTGTAGCGAATGAAAAATGAAAGGTTGACTATAAAGTGGTTTCAAACACCTCAATTTGAAGACTGAAAGATCTGCATGGCCAAAGGGCACAGCCTAGAGTGCAGAAGCTTTATTATGCCATAGCAGCAGTGTTTACAATTTAATTCAATTTAATTTGACTTCAATTTAATGACATTGTTGCCATTCAATTCAAGCTATTATAGCATACGAAAAAAGATGAAGCTCCAAAAGACTGTTTTCTAGTTCTGGTGGTACTGACAATGAAATTGTTTAACGTTTTTATTTTAATGCAAATTCTTCCTTTATTAATGGCAGTCTGTGTTTTCACCACAGTAATAATCCTAAAATACTGACGATTAACTCTTTTTCATTTTATGTACAACACAGAGTGGAAAAAATAACAGATTCTTATATTTTAATATTATCAGTCTAAGGCTTTCCTCCTCAGGCTTGTATAGTGAAATGATTATGACTGATAAATAAAAATGCCTTCTTTATATTTTAAGTGCTGTGGAAGGTGGATACATAATGTGAAACTTATAGTTTGACAAAGCTTATCACTGAAATTGAGAAATTCCTATTAGATTTTGCTTTCTTGACTCCTGTCAAAAGCTATGTCAAAGCAGTTAATGCTTTGGAAATTATTTGCATTTTGTCTTTCTTTTTAGCTTGGTTAGCTAAGAGCTGAGATCAACACATCTTTAGAGTTCTAAATATCTACATTTAACCTGAGTTTTCAACAATTTTTTTTTTTTAAAACCATTTTTTTGTGAAGTGTTTCAGTGAGCAGGAAGGCCTGGGTCAAGTGACTCCTATCAACGTTTCTAGGGGAAGCTTTTTTGTTGTTCTAAAAATATGATGCCCTCTCCTTTTTCTATCTAAGTGTTAGTGTTCTGATTTAAGATTCAAAAAGAAGAGCTGTGTTGGGAAGTTTATTTTTTTCGTTGTTAACATCCACTTTTTACTAATCAAATCTTGCCAAACATTCTGTGAGCAGTGTAACTGAGAAAGACCGCCTGTCAATGACAGTTGTATATACAGTTGTATTGATAAGGTCCATTATCCCCTGCTTTTCTCTTGTGGATTGATAGATCAGCTTTACTCATTTTGTTTTCTTTCCTTGGATTATCTTAAGTTGAATAATTTTCTGAAACAGAGTTACAGCCCCCTTTCCCCTCCTCTTTCTTGTTTCATTTTGGATTACCTCTAATACCGTTTTTTATCAATATACTTAGTGACTAGCAATCCTTTTTCCTGGGTCGATCTCTTTGGTTAAATAGCCAAATGAAGCATATTTCTTGTTCCAGACATATTATTCTCAGCTCATTTCTCAAATCTTTTGGCAGTAAAGGAGTGTTGGAGGTAAAGGAACGCTAATTCTTCCAACAGGGAACTGAAGGACAGAGAAATTTAATGGTTTATTTAACATAGCTGAGAGAGAGAATGAACGTCTCTTTTCCCAATCTCCATTTTAGTACTGCAACAACTGACCCATCCTTTCTCTTGTTATATGCTCTCATATCACCAAAGTGTAATTAGTAATTTTCTCATTCAATCTGGTTCTCCAAATGTTATTATGTAGAACAGTGTAAGGTAGTTTATATCTTAAATTTAGGCTATGAGACATTTAAAAGACAGAATCTCTTAATCTGAAAACCTTCTCTATGATGTAGTTGCAGAGCCTAATCACCACCTTAGTATAACTGAGTGGCAGACACAATTAGTGAGACTAAACCGGATGGTTTATACAGTAAACAGCGCTTGTTAACGTCTATGTTTTTCTTTTCTTGATTTGTGACTGGAAAGAAAAATTTAAAAATATTACAACAGAAGGTATTTCAAAAATATATGTGACTGAATTGAGAGCAAAAATCAACATGACAATTGCAAAAGCTCTATTGCGGATTTTTAGTTTGTTTTTCACATCAAAGAAATGCAGTATCTCAGTAAAGCTTTGAGTAGTCATCCAAAGTAGATTTTTTAATAATCTTTGGATAGTTGTCCATTGCTGATACATGCCTCAGTCAGGCATATACCTATTTTTAAAAGCCTCAAATGTACGTTTTGCAAAACCTTTCTGGCAGCACTTACTTTCTATCAACAACTCTTGAACTGAAAAGTATATTTTGAGACATAGCTGTATGTAGTTATGATTTTTACCAAATTGGCAGGAGAAAAAATTATTACTATCATCTTCAACAATGTAGAGTTCTCTACATAGCTGCTCTAGAGTCTTATTATTTAGCTTTTTATACAGTATGGAGTGCTCAGTCAGCTTCTGCAGAGGCATACTTCACTGAAGTTTTGATTTCAGCACTTAAGTTTTATCTCCTGCATAGAGTTTGCGTTGCTAAACAATGATGCTTTTATTGTTGAATATATTGGTTGCTTTTAGTTTGAGCATGTAACTAGTTCAGTAACCTTTCTGTCTCTTTTTACTTACTGGTTAATGCATTTTTAAAATAGAGATCATGAATTGACTGTGTAGGGCTAAAGTACAAAAGACTGCATAGACTTAAATCTGTAATCACTGAATTTACTGTAATCCCTCAGAACACTTCAGAATTTCCATTTTCCACTCAACAGTGATTTCCCCAATGAATTTTTACCATTAATTTATACTAGATAGTGATGAGCTAATAGACACCAATCTGCAACTGACTGTGACTTTGGGTGGATCGCTTTGCCTCAGAGATTTCCACCAAAATTCTGCCTCTGTGTCATGTGGAAACAGCTGAAAGACTGTGATCTAAAAGCTTAAAGCGACAGGGCAAAACCTAATCCTGTCAAATCACCTTGAAGTTTAAGAATTATACGAGACATTTGAAAATTCTGTGCAAGTAAGAGGTACTAAACGGGGAAAAATCATCACGACAAGAAAAGTCATGCATGAATAAAACTAGATTGTCATAGTCTTTAAGAGTGAAAATTTATTTATTGACTTCCTAAAAAAATATGCTTCTACTCACCCTTTGCCTTTTGTTTACATTCTAAAGTTTAGCTATCAGGACTGTGTTAGAAATGCTCCATGTATCTGAAAAGAAAAGAAAAATAAATCAATAGCTCAATCTCTTTTCTCTATTCTATGTCACAAGGAGACCAAAATGGCTCACCAACCTTAAAACTAACATGTAGAAAAGGCTAAAAACCCTTCACAGGTGAAATGATCTTGTTCTGCGGCAGCACAGAATATAGGTCACAGTCTTTTAAAGGTTAGAGCTTTATTTTTGGGAAGACTGTCCTACAAGTTGAAGGTGTTCACCATTTAAACTTGGAAAGTTGCCTAATAATTAGTTCTAATAGGACGGTAGTGAAGTTTGAGTTTATTCTGTGATAAATTAAATTCTCAGGAAATTTCAAAGTTGGGTTGGGTTACTTCAGTGTTATTTTAGTAGGTTGAAAGGATACCGTCCTTCATTATCAGTCTGTTCAGGAGAGGTATATGATTTTCATAATGGAAGAGGCTGCCTCAGCTCTCTGCTCACTTGTCCAACCAGTAGCAAGACTGAAAATCTATTGCAGTATGCACATGCATAAACAAAGCACACACATACAGCTGTATTGTGTTTACTTTGCAAGGATTTACTAGCAGGGGTCTACCAGGTTGGCTTCTGTGAGAAGCTGCTAGAAGCTTCCCCTGTGTCCGATAGAGTCAATGCCAGCCAGCTCCAAGACAGACTTGCTGCTGGCCAAGGCTGAGCCCATCAGCGACAGTAGTAATGCCTCTGTGATAACATATTTAACAAGGGGGAAAAAATGCTGTGCAACAGCAGCTGGAAGAGAGGAGTGAGAATCTGTGAGAGAAACAGCCCTGCAGACACCAAGGTCAGTGAAGAAGAAGGGGGAGGAGGTGCTCCAGGCACCAGAGCAGAGATTCCCCTGCAGCCCATGGTGAAGGCCACAGTGAGGCAGGCTGTCCCCCTGCAGCCCATGAAGGTTAACGGTGGAACAGATATCCACCTGCAGCCCATGGAGGAACGCATGCCAGAGCAGGTGGATGTGCTCCAAAGGATACTGTGACCCTGTGGGAAGCTCACGCTGGAGCAGGCTTCTGGCAGGACCTGTGGCCCCGTGGAGAGAGGAGGCCATGCTGGAGAAGGTTTGCTGGCAGGACTTCTAATCCCATGAGGGACCCACGCTGATGCAGTCTGTTCCTGAAGGACTGCACCCTGTGGAAAGGATCAGTTTGTGAAGAACTGTAGCCCATGCGAAGAACCCACATTGAAGAAGTTTGTGGCAGACTGACTCCCGTGGAAGGGACCCCACACAGGAGCAGGGGAAGAGTGTGAGGATGGAGTGGCAGAGACGACGTGTGATGAACTGACAGCAACCCATATTCCCTGTCCCCTTGCACCGCTTGGGGCAGAAGGTAGAGAAAATTAAGAGTGAATTTGAGTCCATGAAGAATGGAGGGGTGGGGGGGAAGGAGTTTTAATTCTCATTTTCCTTCTCTGACTTTTGACTGGCAATAAATTAAAAGAATGTCCCCAAGTCAAAACTCTTTTGCCTGTGACAGTAATTGGTGACTGATCCAATGACATCCCTTATGTCTGCCCATGAGCCTGTCATTGTATTTTTTCTTCCCTGTCCAGCTGAGCAGAGGGAGTGACTGAGTGTCTTGGCGGACACCTGGCAGCTAGCCAAGGTCAACACAACAAACGATCACATATATACAAGCCCAGTCACACACACTGTGTACACACAAATGAGGCATCAGTGGCCACTGAGAGTACAGTCTTGCAGTCTCTCTGGCATCTGGCTGGGACTCCCCTGATGTCCCCAGGTAGCCAAACCTTCTCATGGTCTCACCCTTAGAGACATGAACACACACCTGTCTCCTGGGCCACTCCACCTACTCACCAGCTAGACCAGCTTGGTCATTGGTAGTGCTTATGCACCCGCTACAGACCAACACTCACTTCAGTTGCTGGCATCATGGACACTCTCTGACCCCTGCTCCAAGCCCCATGGCAGGCACTTGGTTTTGCTCACTCCAGTCTCCCCACTTGCTAGCACCCTTGCACAGAGGTCCTCTAGCCTGCAGTCCCAGACCGGTATCTGGCACTCAGCCCCTCAGTTACCCCAGTTGGCATGACAGACAGATGGGCCCCTATCACTCAATGTCATACCCCAGTTGATGATACTTAATTTCAGTCACTGCTCTCTCCAGTTGCTGGTACCACAGACAGAGGAGCCGTCGGACCCATGGTCTGACTCCACTTGCTGGCACTCAGACTCCATACACACACATGCACACCGTCGCAGGCTGCATAAGATAGAAATAGAGATTAATGAGTACATGGTGCAGACTGTGCTAATCAGGCACACAGTAAGGCCAGGCAAGCTACTGATGAGCCCAGAGTTTATATATAAATGGCACTCTTTATCCCTGTTTTTCCACTGTTCCTCCCCAAGTAACCTAGATCCATTCCTTTCCCTGCCTTTGGTTCATCCCCTAAGCATACCATTTTAAGTCTTGTGCAATCCCACTCTTCCCCTACAACCCATAACGTCTCCCATATGTCTAGGTGGCAACCCTACTCAGTCTGAAAGGTGCTCTGGGGTTGACTCATCTTGATGAATTTCATGCCTGAACATGGGGTTGAGGCTCTCCTGGGAGACCTGTGGAGAGTCCTGTACCAAATGTCCCTTTTGAGTCCTTCGTTTGGGTTCCTGCTTACCTAAGGTCCTTGTACTTCTCTGAGTTTGTGGAGATGAGTTGTGATAGACTTATGGGTCCTGTGATGGTCCTGGGAGTAGCCAGGGCAGGTTATTATTGGGCCCCCACACCTACGATTTTCTATCTCTGTTCCTTTGCGGGTGTGCAGGTGAACTTTTTGTCCTACAACCTAACAGAAAATGTAATAGATTAACTGTTACTGAGTTCAAGATATCGGTAATCTGCATGTTACTCTCAGTAATGCCTTTTATCTGATGATCAGTAATAATTTAAAATATAGTCCCCTTTTTTATAAGTGTAACAGTATATGCATTAATCTTTCATTAACTGTTCAGAAGGATAAATTTTTGTTTCGTGTAAGACCTGCTACTGAATACTCTTAGTGACATGAGTTACTCCTCATATGCTCCTGTGTTGATCATACACAGCTGAGGTGTTTTAAATATCTCTGTTCTTTTCTGGCAAGCCCCACATATACTTCCAGAGAACTCCCCTCTAATCATATACATTCCTTGATGTTACAGTAGATACTGCCCAGCATTCCACTGCATGGTATGCAGGGATTCCTTTAAAAGCATGTCAGGATTTCTTTAATTTTATTTTTTTCTCAAATATATTTTAACTCTGTAGTTCTTATTCATTCTTCTTTCATCGGTAGCTTGGCATTGTACTCTTCTATTGCAATTCTCTTCAACCATTAATCTTTGGAAAGTGAAATAAAAATCCTTTTCAAATCTTTCAGGCCTTTTCTGTATAATCGAAAAAAAAAAGTCACTATGAAATCCTTGGCAACTAGCATTTAGAGAAAACTGATTTTGAAAAGATTTCTTTCAGTCTGGTCTGATCTTACTTTAGTTTAGTGACAGATGAAAATGAGATTTTTGGTAGAATAACGAAAGAAAGTATATTGGTCTGCTCAGGATAAATATTAAGGGCATGTTGCAAAGACCAAATTGTAAATAAGGATGGGCAAATTTATGGCTGATGAATAAAATTTCTGAAGCTGCTGTTTCTCAGCAATTTGGGATATTTGTAGGATCACAGAATAATTAAGGCTGTTAGGACATCAGGAGGTCTCTTGTTCAACCCCTTCTCACAGCAAGGTCAGCTATGAGTGCAGACACAATGCTCAGGGCTTTGTCTGGTCAGGTCTTGAAAACTTCCAAGAAAGGAGAAACTCAGCCACACCTCCATGGATAACCACTGCTGCACTGTCCTCAATGGTGAAAAAAATGTTTATCCTTCTGTTCATTTGGAACCACTCTTGACTCATTTTATGTTGATTGTCCCTCATTATCCTGTTATGCACTGCTGTGAAAAACCTGGCTATGCCTTTTCAGTAACCAGCTCATGGGCACTGACCTTCCAAAAGCTGTCTGCTCTCCATGCTGAATAAGGCTGTCTGTCTCAACTCATGTGGGGAAGGGCTCCAGCCCCAAACCATCTCAGTGGCCCTCCACTCAACTCACTTCATTTTATCAGAAGGGGATAGTTTTAAGGTATCTTCTTGTTTTCTTTGTCCTTTGGGCTCAGTCTGGTTCACACAAAATTTGGAAAAGTACCTGGTTGTTTGGTGCACTTTGTTGTCTACAATTCATTGCATCCGTTCTGATAATGAGACTAGAGGGACTATGGACATCTGCTTTGCAGACTTTCTGTTGCACTGCAGGCTGGGAGAAAGGCAGTGTAGTGCCACTAGAGATTCAACACTAGTAGGGAATTTTTCTGTTGTTGAAGATGAGGCATGAATACCGTGGCTGTGTGCAGCTCTGCAACATGAACTGTGAGTTTCCAAACACTGGGCTCTCTTCACGATGCTGTTTACGAAGAAAAAGAAACAGCTCTTATTTTTTCTCATGTTATCACCAATCTGGTCATCATAGTCACATAGAGGGCAGACCACTCCACAGTGGTGCAGGAAAAAATCATTCTATGCCTTTTTGATCTTTTCCCTTACAGCAGTGTTTGTAAAATCTTGGTTTTGCCCTCTTCCTGAAGTCTCAAGATAGTGTATTTCAGTGGTGGTGCTGTCAGTGTTGAAGTAAATTGCTTCTGTTCTTGAGAGGAGTGAACTTGTCAATTCTTTGTATAGACCACTGAGTATTTGGTAACATGGCTTTAAACCTGCCCCCAATGTATAAACTTTTTAGTCTCGTTATTGGTTCCTATGTCATCAATAGTAACATTTCACCTTTTCAGAAATTTTTATGTCTGTTAGCTCTTTTGGGAGTAAATTTGAAATACGTTTAAGTAGGCTTTTCTAGGCCTGTTTATCATTTACAGGCATTCAAGCTGAACTGAACGTTAAGAACTGTGGCTGCTAAGGGCAAAAGCTGGAGATACATGCTAGAAATACTTATAAAAAATCTAAGTCAAATGATTTCACTGAAAATTCAGAAAGCATTGCAGGCTCAATGAAAGACCATTAATTCTCAGCCGCACCTGATTCTGAGTGTACCATGGAAAATTTATTAGAAAGTAGGTGAAAGTTTTTGACTAAGTTGCATTACATTTTAAAGCTTACTAAAAATTGAAAGTCAAAGCAAATCATAGAGGACAGGTCCAAATGAGAGATATGTTTATCAGCATCCTGCCAGAATGTTTCCACAAAAATATAGCTGAAGTTACCAGTCATCTGTAAACTGTTACAGTTGTCTGTTGCTTTGTATACCTAGCCATGAAAACTAGTTACCTGTTAGAACTTTGTGATTAAAATGTGAATGTAGTAAGAGAACACAAAGATATTCAATTCATTTAAATATTCTTTTATTCTTTTATTATTCTTTTATTCTTTTATTATTCTTTTCCTGACTGATGCAGTGCAGTGATGTATGAAAACAAACTAGCAATGAATGCTTTTAAGGATCAACGGTAATAAAATAATTTTGGAAGAACATCTCAATGGACTTTAATGTTTGGATCATGGACAAAAAATGTTAAAACTCTTGAATGGCGATACTGGAAGTGAAGTTTCATTGCAGGTAAAAGTATAGGAAAACATAATAGGGAAGGATTAGACCAGGAGAAGAAACAGACACAGGGAAAGGTGAAGCATGTTGTCCGGAAATGCTGAATAGTCTAATGATGAAGCCAGAAATAAAATGCAGATCCAAAAAAATTAGCTGCAAAGCTAATTCATCAAGCTAACACCACCATACAAAAGATTCTGATGCTTAATATTATGCCATTAATCTACATTAATCCTTTCCTATTAAGCAAAGGAAAAAATGGGAGAATGCTTAGAGACAATCATTAAATAGCTTTACTATTGTTGTTTTCCGTCTTGTTAGGATTTTCTAAGATGTATTTGTCATTTTACACACTCTTTCTTCTCAAAAGAAGAAGTTACTTTCTGGTTGCTACTTTTCATGTTCAGCTAGTTAACCCTATTTGATCATAAACCAATGTTCCTAAGACTGCTAATGGATATCTTCATGGTTATTCGAGATGGGAAAACTTTTGAGGGCCCATTGCTGTCAGTGTTGAAATATGTTTCTTCTCCTGGNNNNCATTTGAACTGAATCATAAGCCTTTGTTTTAACATTTTGCCTTAACTAGAAAAGTCCTTTTGTTCCCTCTCTGACATGAGCCTTTGTTATTGCTTTACAATAGCTGTGAGTGAGGTTTTAAAAAAAGCATTATTTAATACTGCCCAACAGATCAAGCCGTATTTCAGCTTCTTCATTTATATAGCTAATTTGATGTGATAAAGTCTTCTTTTTTCTGGTTCATTGAATTGGACTATTACAGGAAGAAGGTTTTCTCAAATCATTACTCACTCTTAAGCCTTTATGTTCGTCAACAGATGCCAGTCATTCCAATGAAAGCAGACATGAATGTCCTGGCCTGGCTGCAACTTTTTTGTGTTTGGTTATTAAAGGTATCTTTTTGTCCCAGCTCACCACAAAAACCCAAATACACACAAAACTCCAACCAGGCATCTGAAGATGAAATTAGCAGTAGTGTGTGGTAGATAGGAGCATCGTGGGACTTGACCTGTTCTGTTCCTGCTGAAAAGTTTCAGATGAATTAGCTTTGCAGCTAATTTTTTTTGGAGTTGCATTTTATTTCTGGCTTCATCGTAAGACTGTTCAGCTCTCTGAACTCTCCAAAGCTGAGCAAAAAAAGTGAAAGCTTAATGTAAGGT
>VYZW01059575.1:10655-73794 GCA_013401315.1 Balaeniceps rex | reverse complement strand
GGTGCTTGGTTGCCGACTGGGGCTAAACCACGACAGTCCCCATGAACTATATTTTATTGTGGCTAAAGATTTGCTGTCTAGAGTAAAAATATTATTAAACATAAGTTGCAAACTTAGGTACTGCCTGAGATGTTGGTAATAAGCAAGTGAACAAACACTGTGATACAATTTACTTTGATGCAAAATTTAATTGTAATTATTTGTCATCTCATTGATTACTAGAAGCAACTAAAATCTTTTCATTAAAGTGGGATTTTTAACATGAGAATTTCCCAAAGCATTCCCTCAGTTCTGTTTTTGCTCGTAAGGGGAAGGAGAGAGCCATTCTGCAATGTCAATCAGCTGTTTTCCCCATCCCTCTCCAATTTGAAAGCTGCAATTCCAAAGACATGCATTGTTCTTGCTGCTTTCCCTAGGAGCTCACTCAGCTTCTTATAAAAACCTTAGAAAAAGTGACTGTAAATAGGCACACACTATAGGAGGGAGAATGCTGGCATTGTGCAACCTTAAATGAAAAGGAAAATGCAACACTTCACGAATCTTAACAATTTCAGTTCAGTTTTTGTGCTCTTTCTGTGTTTGTTTCAGAGAGATGTCTTTCACTGCACCTTTTCCTCATATCACAGGCTTTAAGGGGGGCTATCTGGTGCTTGGATTTTATCCTTAATTTGAATTAAGGATCAGCAACAAGTGAATTACTATGCCACAAGCACTGAAGACGAAAGACCATTGATACACAAGTGACTCCCTAGACATCATCATCTATTTAAGGGAGATTGAGGGCGACAGCACATCAAGAATCAAAGTAGAAAAACTTCACAGGAGTTGGTTGCCTAAGGGGGAAAAGAGGCGGAAACTGGGTATAAAATGGCAAAGGGGATGCACACCAGCCTGCAGCAGTTATTGATGTCCATCTATCCTCTTCTTGCAAAGCTAAAGAAGGGCAAGCTGGATAAAAGCACCAAAGCAGGTGCCTACACCTCCTTTAATGCCTAAGAACAGGCATTTGCCTTCAAGCTGCAGAGAAGCGCAGCCCCTTACTGGGAAGTGTAATGGGTGATGGCAGTGCTAGGAAAGTAGTGGGACCTAATAGGAGAGGGAGCTAATGCTCCTTCCCAGACAAGGTGCCAGCTTCAGACTGTACCTGGGCTGAAAGACTGAACATAGCCTTTAAAAAGTGAATACAGCTCATTTGCTAAACTCTAAAACACAGAATTTGAGGCCTGCTGGTAGTACAGTCACTGTCTACAGGGGAGACCTAAGCCAGGGCTGTGACAGACATGTTATGCTGCTTTTTCACAGGAATCCTATTGTCTTCATCCAGTTTCTGGGAGGATGTCCAGAATCACATAAAGAAGGACGAGGGTAGGACACTTATCTTGAAAATACTTGTGTGTGTGTGTTTGTGTGTGTGTGCGTTCAGCTGATGTGAGCAGTACTCCTTGGTTCTGGTGCACTGTTTGCCTGCTCCAAGGTAGGTATGAGACTAAATTAAATCTTTTTGAGATGGAGGCATGCAGAAAGACTGCTGGCTTCAATTTCCCAATCTGACGTAATACTGAGCAAGTTGCTAACATCTCTGCCTCTATTTCCCTTCTATAAAAGGGACAGCTGTCTGGGGATTAGTTAGTGATTGCATACCTGAGCAGAAGAAAGTACATCAGGGAGGATTAATGTATTAACAACCTCTTACATACTACATCAAATTGCTGAAATCCTTTTAATCCACTCAAATGCATGTTTGAGTGTAGCATAGTGATGAACTAAACCAAAAAAAATGGTATTTGAGACTGCATTTTTTCTTCAGAACACTGAGCTCTTTAAAGTATGTGGACAATTAACACGAACCAGCAGAGCTGGCCCTAGTAGGAGGTTTTCCATCCTGATGCACCATATGTAAGAATGGTTAAAGCATAAATGCAGCCCACATTGTTCCAGCAAAAGCTTACCATAGACAGAAATAATAAAGGTTCATCTCTATAACCTAGTCGAGTATACACAAATACAGGCAAAGCATAATCTTGGGATGTCATGGAGGAAATCTTTATAGATTCATTCTGCCTAAAGTGAGAAAAGTGCAAAATGTTTTGACTGTTTCCAAGGGATTTCTTAATGCCAATGGAAGGACACAGGGCTGCACTGCTATCCCAGAGCCAGGAAAGTTCATTGTTCCCCAAAACTTCACTCTTTGGGCAGGAACCAGTGTAGTTCTGATCACGGAAATTGTAATTGTGACCGGGTATAAATAGTATCCCCACAGGCCCTTTGGTCTGCTTTTCATTCCTAATGCAATTGTTTCCTTCATAAAAGCTTTTGCACTTTCTTCAAAGGAAAGTCTGGCTAAATGTTCAACATCGTTTACTGAAATATTCCCTTCCATTTTGGTTATGAGTTTCCTGGGCTTTCTTCTGTAGATATCTTTTGTATCCCAGTTGCAGGCCCACTGAGGCCTCCAGTACTCCATCCATGACAGCTAATCCACTGAAGTCCTTAGCTGGGGTGTAATAGTTAATGTCATGGCAGGCTTTTTCCAGATGAGTTTGCAAGCTGAAGTTCTGGGGTAGGCCACCATGAACAGGGACTTCCTGTGATGTGTACCAAGGATAATAGCCAAGCCTATTAAAATAAAATATAGTCACATTCTGCCCTTTTGCTTTAGCTAATGTTCCAATTATATGGAACATTTCCAGGTTCAGTACGATGTCGTACCTCAGGGAGCACGTGTCTGTCGGTCGTTCCAGACAGCTATGAAAGGCTTCCTCTCCCAATCCGGTGGTCAGGCTGGTTTCATAGAAAGGGAAGTCCAGATGAGTGTTATGCGCAGCCATGCCATGGGCTGAAAGGTGAATGATGCATTACATCGTCCCATTTTCAGGCAGTATTTCATGACTTAAGAGACAACATTAGGCAGATCTCCCAGTTTGTCTGTAGAAAATAACAGCAGAGGCGTTAGTACTTATTCCATATATAGCTATATGAATTGGTATCAGCCACTTCTAAGGTGTCTACCGTGCTAACAATGAAGAAACAAAGTGAGCACAATCTAACCCAAAGAAAGAGGGCAGATTCCCAGCTGAAATAAAACAGTGTAAGTCTGTGGAAGTCAGTGTAACCACAGTTGCTTCTCTCATCAATCCAGGTCTTACTGAAATCACTGAAGTGTTGCCATCACACCCCAGGGTGTCTTAGTGGCTGTGGCTGTTGCAGTTGGAAAGGTTGACGAAGAAATGGTTTCCTTATGCTTCAAGCTTTCACAATAATAACAAAGGTAACTATAAAATCAAACCTTGGCTTTTATCACCATCTTCACAGCTTCATGAACATCCCTGACCTGTCTAGTATAGTGCCAGCCAGAGATACTCCAAATAGCTCTAAACAATTACACATATTTCATTGTCATTGTGCAGTACCATAAAGGGATACAAGTTCAAACCCCTGACAGCAATAAAGCAGATCCATGAAAGCTTGCTGTGAGCTATTTATTAGCCTGGCTGCACTATCACATGGAGCTAGTGCCTTCCAGACCAGCTCTGGTAGCTCTGAGTAGCACTTCATTGTGCAATGTGGACTTTGATGCTAAGGCCTGTGGCCACTGCTACGAGCAGAACCATTAGTCACAAGGTCCCTGTCCATTATGTGTGTATTAAGCAGAAAAGAAACCAGATATACAGCAAAACCTACATACTTACATTATATGTAGGAAACAAAGAGAGACTCTTATCCGTCCTCCAAGTCCAGGCTCCTCCCTGCATTCAAAACCCCGGGGAAAACCCATACAGCTGTACAATCAAGCATCAGGGATGATCATGGATTTGTATTTGAGTCCTACTTGTAGCTCTTCCTCAGTCCTTGCCTGTATCTCTCCTGGGATTGTGACCTGTTGGACGTGAGGATCATGGGTTTCATACAGGCAGCCAGCATATTACATGTACTAATGGGAATAGTGCATCTATGTTATCCTTCCGTTATCTCAAAACAGAAAAACAATCAGTCATAGCTTTGTACCTGAGGTACTTTTCTGGACCTCCCCACTCCCCCATTTTTTTGCTATTTTAGGGTAGGACTAGCATGACCTAATTTCAGGTACCTGCAGCAAAAATATCAACATCAAAGATAGCCAACCTAGGTACTTTTAATAAGCTATGGATGCTTTTAGGATACACTCATCTCACAGTTTGAGACATCAGAGCACTCTGAAGTGTCCAAGATGTGCCTGTTCCTCCTGCTGACCAGGCAGGCAGTCCACAGGACCAATGCAGTACAGTGTAGACACTGCAGAACTCAACGTTTCATCAGAGAAGTCTCACCCCATAAGACTCACAAAGCTTTACATTTAGTGAAGAGGAGGCCCAGGTTTTCAAAACCACTATCCATATATCCACAAGTGCCACATCAGCTTTAATGGGCCTTTTGGAAAATGGTGTTAATGAAAATTAGCCTGACTTGCTGAGTATCTCCCAGAAAGCATATACCATACCAAGAAATCGAACTCAGCAAAGCCACTCAGGGCTTGTCAGCATTAGAGGCCAGACAGAATTTTCTCACTGGAAGGCTGTACAGCCAAAGCTGGAAGATGGTGGACTGGCTCTTGTGAGAAGACAACCAAACAAAGGAACATAGGACCAGCTTTAGAGATTCAGGTTTGCTGCCCCATCTCCCCCAGAGGGATGGAGAGAAGAGATGGGGGGTCTTGCCAGCCCAGCAGTTCTGCCCCTTACTCCAGCCCCTGCCTGGGATCAGCATGCGCTTCTGGCTTCCCAGGAGGGCTGCAGGGAGGCTGCAGCAGTGGTGCCCAGCAGTTTGCTCTGCTTTGCCTACAACCAACTGTGAAATGCAGAGACCTTGCTGTGCTGGCGTACGATCGCTGAGCGCTGCTCTCACAGTTCAGAGAGAATCAGAGCTGTAAGAAAATCCTGCCAGAGGGCAGCAGATCCCTACGATTATTTTTTTTTAAATTGCAGCATGTGATTCTAAATTGCAGCATGTTGAGTTCCTCCTGTGACAGCTGTACCACCGTCCTGCCTCTCTGCTCCCGCGCCTGTCACCGTCTGGATTGGGAGGTGGGCTGGGCACATCCCTCAGGTATTTTACACCAGGTTTCAGGGAGCACTTCCCATGCAGGACGTGTGTCATTTGGCACAAGGCACCAGCAGCGTGTACAGTGGCCACCCGTGCCCTGGGGCAGCTCGTGGCATTGGCCAGTGCACCACAAACCCTGGGGCAGGCAGGCCCAGCGCTGCCCAGCCAGGCTGCACCAAAACCCATGGGGCTCACCGGGGGCTGCTCTTCCTGGGGTCTGCCCACTGGTGGGAAGTGGGGAGGCTCAGCACTGCCCCACACCGTGGGTCTGCACATCCCTCCTCGGGCAGGGCTGGGGTGTAATTAGCCCTACGCTTTACTCTGTGCCGGATATACTGATTTGCTGCCCCAAGGCCCTCTGAGCTGACACACGGGAAAGGCAGTCTCAGCAAGCTGAATATAATAATGAATAATAATGAATAATGAATAATGATTATGATGGTGATGATGATGATGATGATGATAGTAATAATAATATTACTGCTATAGGTTATTGAAGACTGCAGGGAAGTGGCAGACCACCCTGTCCCCCTGAGAAAAACTTGTCATGGGGGACTTAACACAGAAAGATATTTGTAGTCGCTCTATTATTAAGGAGGAAACAGTTACCATTTTATGTTCTCTGTGAGGGCAAATGACTGAGGTTTACTGGCTTCTGACTTTATTCCATTTGATGCATTTAGCCATCACAGAAGCACACATATGCTCCAGCTGGGGGCAGGTTCCGAAGTCACTTGTTTGCAGCGTGCAAGAAGGATGTCCTGCACCCAAGTGCTGCTCAGTATTTTTCCCTTTACCCAGGCATTTCAAATTTGCTTCCAGCTGTGCAGGTTTGCACTGTGCTAAAAAATTCTCCGCCTCTTTTTGCTAGGTATTTCTTTCATTTGTATCTGTCACAGTTGACAAAAAAGAGAATTAATGTATGCAGTTATACCCCTACTGCTGATTATATTTTTCTCTGTAAACCAAGGCAACACGGAGGCGGCCCATCTTGGTGCCCAGCTGACAGTGAAAATGCACAGTGGGCAGCAATTCCCAACAGAGAGAAAGGAGAAACCGTATGTCTTTATTAGACAGCAAACAGCTCTAGCTAAGACTAAGCAAAATCAGCTTAGAACAGGCAGTTCTGAATTGAATAGACATAGAGAGTACTTGAACTAGATCACAAAATAGCTGGATAAATGATAAGAAAAAGACTAAGGATTCATCAGATGATATAAACCCTGTGTCCCTCTCCCCCAATTAATCTAGAGCTGAGGAACGTACTTTCAAGCTTTGGCATTTATCCTGTAACAAAAATCCTCCTCCAGTGATGTTACACTATTCATATCAAAGGATTAGAAAAATTACAAATAGTTAATAAAGACAATGATCTTTTCTCCTTTCTGGTTAACATTGTTACAACAATATGACATTGACGCAGCACACCCTTGTTGGGCTTAAAACAGGCTGTCTCAACAGGCAAGCCAATCGCCAAATACCCTTATCAAAGACGTGGATGGTTTTTGAAACAAGAATTTTCACACCCACAGAGATCCAATAAAACCCCTGGATTTTTACAGAATAGTCCTTTTGTTGACTTCTGATACACTTCTGATACACTCAGAAGTCTGATGAGCTGGAACAAGTTTTGTCCAGTTGAAGTCATGCTGTCAGCAGCGAATCTTGCTCTCTGTGCCAGATCTGGATTTGGCGGCAACGTGCTCGGAGGCTGGTGACAGAGGAGATGACCCTGAGAGCTGCAGAGTTTGCAGCAGCCTCAGGGAGGACAGTATGTGAGGATGCATTGCTGCCGTCCTCTACCTTCCCTCATATGGATGGGGGCTTATAAGACCAGGGCATCCTTTAGCCATTTGCCTTGATGACATTTTGCAAAGTATCTCTGTTATGCTAGTAAATACAGAGTACTGAATATGCAGTATAATGAATAATAAAATGGAGCAGGACCTCACCTCATAATTGTCTGACTGACCCAGTGACATTGGTGGCTTATTATAGCTGAGATTCAAACCCCTTTAGTACAGTACTTCACTGATCGCGATGAAGGTGCTAGGAATCCTGAGCAGCATGAACTGCCAAGGGCCATTTTATAGTGTTTCAAATTTAGGGCAGGGACTATTGGGACTATTGGACAGAGAAGAGCAGATTTTAGCAGACGAGCTACAAGCCTGTGTGGGGCTCATCTGGACAGCCATCTGGCCTCTATCACCTCAGTTCCTTTTGCCACCATAATGGACTTTTCTTATTATGTACATGAGACCACTTGCATTCTGGTGGCCTACTAGATAGCTGGACTCCTGAATATGGAAAATGAAGAAAACTGATCAACTGCCCTTATGCAATTTACTTCTCCTCCACTTCATGCTGTGTAGATGTCTCTCATCTGTAGACAATTACACCTGACAGTTGTCCAGCCTGGGAGATTAGACTCATGCTTAGTCCTAGCAAACAGGCGGACGGTTTGATGGATTGATTTAATGGCCCACTGGAGCATCCGTAAAATCAGTCTTTATGCTTAGCTTGTGCTTCTGTGATGCTCTTGATGCCAGTGAATGGGTCATTTTCTGACATAGACTGAAATAATCACAAAGCTTCTTTGGCCTATGTCCAGCCTGGCAAGGTTCTCAGTGCTCCATACCACAATTTTCCCCCTGTTTTAAGCCCAAATGTTTTCCAGTACCCCCCTTTTCCAAAGAGGGTTGCCTTTGCACCAGGGCTGTATTTTGGATGCTTATACTATAGAATCAGCATAATGGCCTGAATTCTGGAATAGCCTGAGTGGTCTGCATTGCTGTCCCATTGTCTTCATGTGAAAACATATTAAAAAGTAATATGGATTACATTGTGTGCAAAGCGGGGAGATTCACATTCTTTGAGGTTACATCAGCCTTAAGACATGAAGACTGTGTTCAGGAGTTGGTTTAAGCTGACTCCCGGGATGCCCAGGTTTCCTGCCACATTGCGTGTTTATCTGTAGTTCAAAACACCCACACCACAAAGAGCCACATTTAGGAGATGTGCTTAGAGGACCACAACACAGTGTAGCCAGCCACCAGACTTCACGCTGCATTAGAAAAAAGTGGGATCCCATTTTAAGGCATCGGAACTGCTTGGGCTCTCCCTCTCCAGGGAGCTCCTGAGTACATGGTGTGTCCATGCAGCATGGACCAGATACAGGCTTCATGGCATATAATTACCATCCTCTTTTCCTACATTTCTCAGGTTACTGAGGGAAAAGATCAAATACCAACAGATTGCTGTTGACTTATTCCTTATAGCATTTAAAATGGTGTTGAATTGATTCTTTTAAGGAGTAGCTTTCCTCTCTGTTCAATTTCCAGATTCAATTGTATAGTAAATCCTAACTGAAAACTAAATAAACGATGGTTGATGTTCTGAGCGTGTTCTTCTCACAGAAATTAAACAAAAGGTTAGCCCTGCACAATAGGAAGGAGTTGCCTCTCCTCCCACTAACTTGCCTGGGAGTCCAGCAGAGTTACTTGGTATTCACACTAGGATAAGATTATGCCCCCAGACTGTGCAGAACAAGCACCCACACGCACACTGGAGTGATTAGAGCTTGCACCCAGCACCAGCAGATTCGGGTGACATTCCTTTCTTCCTACTCCTACAGAATAGCTGTAACACAACAACAAACAAAAGCATTTGATTTCCCCCCCCCCCCCCCCCCCCCGACCAGCTGAGTATTACATTAGAACTAAATGTTGTTGTTGGAAGAAATACAACAACTCAGTGTTGTCAGTCTAAGGGATTATTGCAATTATTTTAAGCCGGGAGTCATGTAAACCTCGGTAAGCCTCATGTATGGATGGAGACTGAACAAACCTAATGAGCTTCGCTCAGTGGTCATGCCCCGGCGCAGGCTCTCCATCCAGCTCTCATCAGCTGCCATATGAGCTGCTGCTTCCCTGGGAGCACAGAGGGGATATTTTGAGGAACTGCTGCTGACCGTAGTTGCAGCAGCTGGTAGGTGCTGGGAACTAATGGACTAATGCCAGCCTAAAAGGAAAAATCCAAGGGTGAACAAAGCAAACATGAATATTTCATGCCTGGTTTTCAGCTACTGCAAATCAATAAAGATATACCATCTTACAGCAGACGAGGTTGTGCCCCTTTAAGAGCAGAGAAATCACAACAAAATTAAAATAGAGATTGCATTCTGGAAAATCACAAATCAAGTGCTTTCTGTCAAAAGTGGGGTAACTCTACCACTCAAATTAGCATCTTCATTGCAATCAAGTCAGTTTATTATCGGGTTTTTATCAAAGTATACTCAGAGCTGAGTATTGCTGCTGAGGTATGAATGCAACAACAGTGCTTACACATCACTCTTCCTTCCAAATCAAGGTGCATCAGTACCTGAATTCCTACAGAGGCCCAGGGAGAGCTTGTCTTATTTTTTCCTACTTCTAGGTTTAGAAAAATTGTTATTTGTCCAAATTCCACAAAAAGAAGTTTGATGCTGAGACTTAAGAAAAGAGTACTTGTCTATGGAGCAGTCTGAAGTTTCTGAAGGGCTTCAGTTCATGCTTGGGCTAATTAACCTCATGCGATCCATGTCACTTACCTTTGTAGGTACTCAAGGACTTTGCAAGATTTTTGTGCATGACTCAGTTTCACCCAGCTTGAAGAAGCACCTTTGATAGAGCAGCAAAGTGTCATGCACTGGCCCTGCAGGCTGCTGAGGTTGAGGAGGAGCAGGAAGAAGATCAGCATCACCACCGGGGCCTGCGCTCTCCCATGTAGGGTTCCCCCATAGCAAACAGCCCCCACCAGCACCTTGGGTCCTCCCCATGCCTGTGGAGGCAAGGCAGCCCAGCACAGGGGAGGTGATACCTGGCATGAGCCTGTTTTAACATCCCCATCAGGAACCTTGTGCTGAGCGTTAAAATGCTCGTGTTGAAGTTCACTTCCACTCCCCATGGGGAGAGGCATGAGCAGCCATACACGGACGGCAGTGGTAACAGCACAAGGAGAACCCAAGTGTCAGCTTAAGAAAACCCAACTGCCCGAAATGCCATCGAGGAGTGAGGCATCAGTCCCATAGGGTTTCCACGGCACATAGGGCGAGTGGACACAAAGCCAAGGGAAGGAGCAACTTCAGTAAGGGGAAAAACGAAATACTTTTTGTTCTGCCCTGGAAACCCAGTATCTGAAGGAGGAATATAAAAAATGCTCTTAACAATCTGCTGTCTAATTGACTGAGAAGGTTATTACTAGCATGGAAACAAACATAATTGCTGCCCACAAATGTCAGACTCCTTGACTGTCTGAGGAGAAAAAGCAGGACCAATACTCCAGGCAGCTTTGCTTCTCGCAGATATTGGAGAGCACCTTAAATAAAAGCCAGGAGAGTTCTTGCTGTAATGGAAAAATGAGAAAGGAGCTGTGACTCTGTCTGAGAAAACAGGCTGCCAGTGTGTTAAAATATCATCCTAGGCAAAAAATAAATAAAATGTCTGAAGAGGCCACATTTACTGTTGAAATAGGAGCAGCTGCATGAGCGAAGTTTAAAATACTGTCCTTTGAAATTATAGAAGTCTGCTTATTTTTAGCTTGTTAGATGCTGTTAGCTTCCTGTATAAATGCAGTTACATAATAGACATAATCCACACGGCAGCAGAGGCCGTATGTGCCAAGCTATAAGGTTACACAACTGCCTCCCAGCTTGTTCCCACCAGGCAGAAAACAAAGCCTCACACCCCTCATAACTGTTCTGCTGCTTCTGGGTCAAACTTACAGACATATGTATTACAATATGGACACTCATACGCTCGTTCATATACGCATGTACATATGTACGTATATTAACACACATATCCCCTTGTTTTCTTATTACAGCTTAAACAAGGTTTTCGTTGAATCAGAAAAATACTACCTTGGAATTACCGTGGTGACATTATACAAGGGATAAACTGGTGTCTTGTAACTATTAAAAGCAGCGAAGTTAAATCTCAAGCACACGCTTACTTTGGGAAGCTACCAAAAGGGTTCTCCCCTCTTTTCTAATGTGACCTCTAACTGCTCCTTACTGCTGCGTGCTATGGTACGTGGAAAGCACGTGGTGCCACTGCTGAACGAGAACAATTTAGGGGCTTTAATCTCATTAAGAAATATGTGACATCATTGTTTTTCTTTGGGTTTTTTGAAGGACTGGACTTTTGCCTCTGAGAAGCTGTACTGTTCCCAGCCAGTATCATTCTTCGAAGTGTACAGAACTATCGTTTCCAACTTATTTTTAGAGTAACCTGTCTTTGCAAATACTCCCACTCTCTCAGTCTGGCTCAGATTAACAGGAAATTACTTTTCCTGAAATGTAAACAAAAAAGAAGTTGTGGCTGCCACAGCATCTTAAGCATATCAAACTTTCTTTTGCAAAGTCTTTCATATGTCTTATTATGCATGATGTGCAGCTTTAATTCACTACAAATGCTTTCAGTGCAAAACTGAGGTAACTTTTAATTTAAGCAACATTTTTTAATTTTAGCAACTTTTAACAGAAAAAAATGCATACATGCATGTTTATGCACAGTGTTACAAATCCAAACCGGTCTGAGATTTCATTCTGTTGTTTTTGTCTGTGAGGGCTGTTAGCGCTTTTTTTCTACAACAGTATCATTCCCATTTTTACAAAGCCACTGACCCTAGCAGAGAACATGGCATTTGGAAAAAGCTGATGAAATACAAAAATGCTGGTATGATGATGTTCAGCCAGTGAGCCTTTCTCATGTTTTTTCTCCTTTAAGAATCAGTGGCAAAAGGGGACTTCAGAAAACATGTTAAACATCCACATTCCTGAGTTGTGCCGGTGAGCTTTACCTGCCCTGCCTTTGGCATCTGGTGAGGCACCGAGGTCTGGGCTGGTCACCCCAAGGAGCCCTCAGCTTTGGGGGAGTCCAGCAGGTGCCCTGGCACAGCAGTACCCCCCATCCTTGGACTGACGTGGTGTCCTCTGTCCCTCATGGAGGCATGGAGAAGAGGGAAGACCGCCAGGCACTGCCTCTTGCCTGCCACACAGAATCCGGGGGACAGGTTGGGCGAGCCACAGCCGACACTGCCAGCTTCATACCAAGGCTGCTTACTCACGATGTATTGCCTTGTTGAGGCAATACTCAACTTATGGCTTTGCTACCACTTCCCCATGGGTTTTGCCCACTTCCTTAGCCCTGGCTCAGCTGTGTGAGCAGCACAATGTGAGTCAGATTGAGGAATTAATCTGACTTTAGAAAAAAAGCATTGTGGGGGGCACTTTTTTTTAACAAGGGAACTTCTGAGCTGGATGGTTTCCCAATCCAGGTCAGCGCAAAGGCACCGGAACTGCTGTGCCAGCACAAGCAGGGGACAGCACACCACGATACAGGGATGGGAGTGAGAGGAAAGGTTGGGAGTGGGAAGAAGATGCCAGTGGCACCTAAAGGAACAAAATTAGTTGCAGCCTTTCCATACATTTTTGGAAACATAACAGAACATACAACATTTTATTAAGTGCAACACCCAGCAGTGGCGAGAGAGAAAAAGGAAACGAACACAACATTTCCTCAAATTTCACAGTTTTGGAATGCTAAATCAGCAAATTTGAGAAAAGCTGGAAGCATATCAGTCATGCTTCTGTTTGTATTGTTTATCATCTGACGAGAAGCAGAGGATTAGAGGACTCTACGGCTCAGCATTCGAGAAGAGTAAAGATATGGGGTCTGAGTCCGTTACCATCTTGAAGCAGAGATGGTTCAGATGAAATACAGCAAATGCTTGCTCCTATTATCTCCGGAAACCAGTGGCCACTTCCCAGGACCAACTATGCTTTAAGAGCTAGTTCTAACTAAGGACATCATCGTAAATGTTATAGCACAGTTCTCTGCTGCTTCAGACTCTCCCTCCTCCAAACAATTCTAACACAGATAGAAATTGGATCATGTCTCTCCAAAGATTGGACCATACAACTAGACCAGAAAAAAAATCTTTGTAAAATTATGTGTATGAGAATGATCAGGCAAGACCTACAACAATGTTAAGTAGTCTGTAATGAAAAATGCACTTTGCAAAGCTTTCTCTATTTGCTATTTCTTATGTGTATTACAGTAGCATCTGGAGTTTGATTTGATCCAAAGTACCATCAAAGACAGAAGTGCACTTATAAAAAAATAAATTGTCAAGATTGTAACTATGTGATACTGTTTGTGAGGATCAATGAAGCAGGGAAAACAAAAAGATACATCTCCCCTACCTTCCGTGTAGCTGGGCTTTGCACGAAAGCCTATTCATTTGAATTTGATTTCAGTGTTCAGACCTGGATTAAGTGAATCAATTAGTTCATCACTTTTTTTGAAGACTAATACTAATTTAATGCTAATAGAAGATAAAAAATGCTCGTTACCATGGTTTTTACTGTATTTCACATTTCTCCACAGGGAAGAGAAAAAAAAGACACCAGGATGTCAGTAAACCCTCCACTGGAAGGGTGCTGAGTCCTCCGATGAGTGCAAAGCACCCACAAAAGAAGGGAAGGGAGCAGAGGAGCCTTTGGCCTCCTTTGCTTTTGTGGCAGCTGGCCAGCTGGCCCTGCAGGGTGATGGATGCTCTGTGGTCCTGCCGAGCATCAGGCTCCAGGCAATCTTGCATGATCCCATCCTGTACCCACCCTGGTACAGGGCACTGATGCAGCGTCACACTGTGACCCTACCCTGATAGGTGACCTAGGGCATAGTCGCCTGTGGAGCTAAGGGGGTCAAAAGCATCCTGACTTTGGTACTGGCCGGCATAGTGGTCCCACCTGGGAGCACGCAAGATGTGGGAGCCCTTACGTGCATCTGTGCAATCTCTGCCTGCCCTCAGTCAGCAGCACAGCTGCCTCCAACCCCACCACTGGCAGCTGTAGTTGTAAAAAACTTCCAGGGACACTGTCTAATAGTAAATCTTAATTTCTTTACAAAAGAAAGGGCTCTAACTATGTGAAATATTAAAAAAATCTGTAAAATTACATTCGCTTAGATGCTTGGTGCCATCAATAATTATTAAGAAGCCCAGACCAAATTCTGATTTTGGTCTTCTACCTAAGACAACCCGGTGATCAGGATGCAGAACTGGGCTTGCGGTTCTTCATGGAAATACATGAGCCAAATTCAAAGACCTCTGTTTCCAGGCAGATGTACTACCACAGGCACGTCACACTCCTCTGTGTGAAGTGCTAACCTAGACTAAAGAAGAGCCGTTGGGCAAATTTACACCTGACATAAACTGACAGGACCCTATGGGCTTTAGTAGAGCTCTGTCAGTGTACCCTAATAGAGCATATACATCACAGACTGAATCAGGAATGCTGTGACTTCACATACAGCATTTGTATCGTATAAACTTCCCACAAAGTACCAGAACTTTAGCTGATGAAGACCTTATGTCATTTTAATTGGATTTATGCTATCCAAATAAATTGTGTATATAAGTCTCTACACAGTTTATTCTTACAAACCTACAGAAATAATGGAAACACTTTACAAAGCAACACACAACATTTTAAAAACACATTTCACTGACAGAATACATGGGCATTACAGCATTTTCACATCACCCCTGGTTTCAGAACACAGGACCACATTACACAAAGCAGAAGCATCCAGTTTAAATACAGACCTGCACTAGTGACAGGTATTTAGCAAAAATGGGCTAATAGTTTCTATGCCCTCAATATACTAAAGTATGTGTAAATTCCCCTTGAAGTTTAGCAAACTCTGAACTGAATAAAGGAGATAAAGCAGAATATATATAATCAATAAAAAAAAAAATTGAAAAGATAAACACCCTAGCTTCAGTCTAAAGGCATAGTAGAAAAACTGTCAGTTTTTCTAACCTTTAATTTTAATCCCTTCTCTCCCACACCAAAATAATGAAATTTTTTTACCTTCACTTTTGCTGTCATCCATTGCCATTACACACTACAAAGCAAAAGGTCAGTGGCAAAGCTCTCCTGTAGCTTCTCAGCACAACATGTCATTACAGAGTGACTCCCTATAGCTAGCACTAAGTCACTATTTAACTGAAGTCAGTCCCATTTCAGTGTCTAGGTTTAAAGGGATCATTGCAGTCTTAACGTATCCACTGCAGGTCTGTTATGAGCTGGGTCTTTGGCTCGAGTGAATCTGAGCATCGCAGTCCACACCAGCTGTGAATCTGGTCCTGGCAAGCCAAAGAAAGCTTTTTTGTGGGGTTACCATGAAGAAATGCTCAGAGATAACAGGAGATTACAAAGAACATAGGACACCCCAGCAGATTGTAATGCATAGAGACATGTTAACGTTTAAAGTAATTTTGGGCAGTATCAGAAGGGGTCCTGGCTGAGGACCAGATTCAGACTTCCTTACTCAGTTGAGTATCCTTTCCACATAGCCTTGCTGATTTTAACCAAACTGCTACAGGAATAGGATACTGTGTAATGTAAGCAATGAAGTCTGCCCACAAATGATCAATACAGGCATTAGTCAGGGTAAAAAAAGTGGTTTAGACCCACATGTGGGTTTCTTACTAATTTCTGTGTCCATGCTCTGGAACGATACTCAGTTCAACACATCATATGAAAGCCTCAAAAGAAAATTATTTTATTATCTTCCCAAAGTCAGAGAGAAATGTAGGGAATTTCTTGGTTTTATCACCAATTCAATGAAGGCGTTCATTGTTTGTTACATTGAAAGGCTGTGTGGAAGACAGATAAGCCTTTGATGAAATATATACGCTCACACATGAACAGGGATCAATGAATAACTGCAAATAGACATGCCATGACCTGACAGGATGGCATGTCATGGATGCTAAATTAACTAGTAATCAGTGGTTCTTTAAGCTACAACACCGCCAAAGAGGTCCCCATCTGAAGCCCAAGGCTGCAAGCCCAAATGTTGCCAGTAAGTAGAGTTCTTCATCTTCTCCTCCCCTGCACGAGGAAGATGCATGTCAGCAGTGGGGTCTGTCAGCCTGTTCCTGTTTCCCAGTCGCTGACCAGCCAGCTTGGTTGGGTGACTGCACAAGAGCAGCAGGAGAGCAGAGCTACCAGACCTGTGTAGTTAGCAGAGCAGAAAGCAAAGACCCTCAGCGGCCCCAAAGGCAGCAGTGATGCCAAGCAGCAAGGCTGCCTGCTTCCCAAGGGATCGGAGCAAGAGGAGAAGCACTCTCCCATCACCTGCCTGGGCAGGAGCACTGCGGGGTGCCAGCTGCCAGCGCCGCTCTCAGAGCTCAGGAGACCCTCACCTGAACACGTATACGTTCTGCTGGTTGGCTGGTACTGTGAGAAAATGAACATTTGACCCATTGACTGGCAATTGCAGGGATTTTCAGTCAAACAGTACCTTTGAAACTGATGGCACAAAACTACCACTGGAAATACTGATACCTCTAGAATAGGAATCAAATTAGGCCTTGAAATACTGAAATATACTTTTTTTAAAAGTGTGCACTGATGTATAACTATACTCTTCACATTGTGTACGCAGAAGCAGTGTGATCAGTGAGTTGTGGTGGATGTGGGTCTGGGCACGGTGCTGCTGCTCACACAAAATGCCATTTGACTTCAGCAAGAGCTGCAGTGAACGGTCTGTGATCCCTGGTCCACATGAAAACTCTCCTCGTCACCATATGTTAAACCATACAGCCCTGAAACAAAGGGGCTCCGTGCCTTTTTTAAGCTTCTACGTGGATGAATCATTGTACAGGTTTATTCAACTTTTTTACTCAGGTAAAGCTTCCACTGTCGCAGCAGAAACTTTATCTGTTGAAGGTATGAGCAAAACATGAGTTAAGAGTAAAGGAGCTGGTAAAAAAGACGGGGCTGCTTTCAAGGTGTTTAATGTCTGAAGCAATTCCAGGAGTGGGAGATGAAGAAAACAGAATAAAACTATTTAATCAACAATGCCTTTTCCCTTCATAATAAAAACTTGCTAAGGAACAGAAGTCTTAGTGGCACCATTTCTTATTTCCTTGCACTGCCTCAGAAGACTTTAGAGTGCAGTATAAAGCAGAAGAAGCTGCATGGCTCCTAAGAGAAAGACATAAAACTTTTGTTTTCTTGATCTGCTGAACACAACGTGAACCCAGCGCTCCATCAGCCTTTGGTCAGGCAATTCACAAAATATTCCCGTCCAGCCCTGGTAACACTGACACATGAATCTCTGCCTCATGGCTTCAATACTCTCCAGGCTGGGTTCACCGGTCACCTGGAACCTGGGGCCCCTCTCTGAGTGACGGGCTCGGATCTTAAAATTAGTGGGTGACAAGTGGAGGTAAGCAGAAGAGTCATTGTTTTTGCGGATACATCTTCCATTCTTCTTACACAGGACTTTGCTACAGAGTTTGGCTGCTGAGGTCACATTTATGACGTAATGTCCTAAGGGTCCATCAATGTACCGTTTTACAGTTGAACAGCTCTCCTGTAGAAAATAAAAGACCATGACACATTTCTCAGTAGTTAGCATTATGTCCAAATTTCTTATATCTAAGAAGATGCTAGTACAAAACTGTTCTTGGCTAAAGTAACCTGTTGAGATAAATCTTGTTGGATTTACATACTGGAGTAATCTATTGGTTTAAGTGAGTTTACTTCCATGGGTAAGATTAGCAAAATATTAACCTTCACTATATTGTCTATTTGGGTGCTTGGTAGCAACATACAGTATTAGACTAGGGAGGAGTCCTGGTAAACAGAAAGAGAGTTTATATGCGAATCTGAGACTAACTAGTTCCTTAAGTAGAGATTTCTGGTAACTGCTGACAAGGAGCAGTGCATGGGACTAATAGGTTTTAAAGCATGTATTGAGTCACTGCTTTGGTCCTGATCTCTCCCACTCCTTCAGTTTACACGGAGTCACATCATTTTCAGAAAACAGCACAGAAGTTGCTGCAATTGCAGCTAGAAATTTCAGTTTTCCCTCTTCCTCTGCCCAAGTCAGTGGTGCTTTTCCAGAAACTCCAGGAGAAGGAGAGCAGACTGCATGAAAAGCAGGGTGGGCACCAAAGCCCAGCTCAGATTCAGGAGTGGGGGCTAGCCTGCCATGCCTCCTGGGAAACCTCAGTGCAGCCTCCTGCCTCCTTCATCACTTCAGGAAGGATTATTTGTGAAAACCTGAAGAACCTGGGAGGAGGAACTAGGTCTTTTCTTGTGGTAACATTATTTTCCACATGTCATTTCAACGCTAGTGACCAGAGGCAATATCCCCCTTCCAAACTCCATTCCCTTCTGTGTGGATCTGTACAAACTGCCATAGCTACAAAGTAGAACTGTAAAATAAGCTGTGCTTATATTTTTATGTTATTGCTTCAAAACGTCTTTCTTCTAACCTGGACTCATCATTCCACAATGCTACACATGACCTGCCCAAACCAATGTGCTCTGAAGCAATGGGACTTCTCAGCCTAACGGAAGTATAGAACTAATGAGACCTGAAAGTAGCACTGAGCCATCGTCCTCAGTCATTGGCTGATGACATTGATAAAGATAGATAGGTGCTACAGAAGGTGTGGTGGCAGAGAAGAGGTATTGAGCTGATTCCTAAATACTAATAAACCAATACAACCTACCTTTGAGCTGGCATATTGCATACTGCCCCAGAGAACAACTCCAGCTGCTCCCAAGGCCGCACTTTCACCAATGGTATTAACCAGATCTGTCTGAAAAAGGCGGCCAAAACCAGACATAAGAAAACCAGAGATATAAAAATAAAAGTAAAAAAGCACTAGTATATGGGCAACACTCTTTTTTTCCTCCCCCGGAGGAGACATCGGTCCTGTGGTATATTCTTCACAATAAAATCGCTATTCAGTTTAGAAAGCTTTTCTGTGTATCTCCAAAGGTTTGCATAGGTTGCATTCATGAGTTGGTCTACTAAATAATGAAATCATTATAGTTTATTCACAAGGGGTCCTCCAACCAAACTGGTGGAGTAAGAATTGAATGATCTATTTCATCTACCAGTCTTTGAATAATTACCGTACCTACGTAGGCACCATTTTTGGCAAGTGATGATAAGTATGATCACACATCATTGAATCACCCTTACAGTGTCTAATTGCAGTTGATAGGCTTTAGGTAGGTGTCTAACTTGTGCTGCTTTAGCTATGCCAATACAGTTACAGAGCTGCTGTTCCTACCAGCATGAATGTCATTATTCCAGGAAACATATCTTTGAAAAATCAGCCTCTCCCAATGCTACATAGTGCCAAATGGGGGAAAAAACCCACACATTTGCATACTGAAGTAACCATGTCCACTTTTAGAGCTGCACCAATAAGCAGCTGAGTTGTAATGATCAGTGGTAATGCAGCTCTACCAGAGCACAGCCTGTGTGTAGAACAGGAGTCACTGATGCCTTGCCAACAACACAGCAACGTACCTTGCAAGTGTCTTAAAACCATTCCCTGAGACCGTGAATACTGTGTCAAGAGAAATGCAATTAAATCTTAGAAAATATGGAGGAAGGATCTTCTTCCACCCCCAAATTTCAGGGCATGATCAGTTACATCTAAAACCATTTCTATCTACAAAAAATGATTAGAAAGTGATTCCTGATCAGTGTTTCTAATGACAGATATTACAATATCTCTCAGTTTGATGAAGAAACAGCAGATTCCTTTAAAAAGTTAATGATGGTCTTTGATACAGTCTTTTCACCTCTTTTTAGGAGAAAACAATTCAAAAGACCAGACAACTTATCACAGTATGGTGGCGACACCTTAGAAATGCAAAATGACAGAGTGGAAGAACCATGTTACTATTGTTAACTACTACTGAATAATTTATTTCACTGTGTAAATGGGCCTGTTGATTTACCAATGCATAGCTAAGGAGTTGCCATTCCTGAAACATTTATGGCCTGAGAGGTATAAGAGGTATAAAAGAAGGCACAAATAAATGCTTTGGGAAAGGGAAAATCCACTGAAGAGTTGAAGACAATTACAGAGAAGTCAGAGTGAGCAATGACTTTGACCTTTAACTAAAAGGTTGGACAAAACAGTGCAGGAAAACCTGCAGAAGTCTGAAAGAGTAGAGCTTGCCTACTGGCTCTTAGTGTAGGGTTCACAGTGATATAAAGTATAATTGGTCTCGCCTGAAGTTTGTGTTGCTGCTGATCATCAAAGCGGTCTTTCAGAGAATGCCATTACTCTTAAAAGTATATAGTCCAGTGCTAGTTTTATAAAAGGATAGTGGTGTGGGCTGCAGGTGTTACTTTCATGTGGGAAATGGTGTGGGTTTTTCTCCTATGTGAATTAATTTATCAGTAAAAAAAAAAAAAAGTAGGTGAATTAAAGATCAAAATATCAAATGTTAAGAGAACGTGAAATACAGCCTGATCTTTTGCTAATGAGGGTTCCCAGGCTTTCCTCATCTGCAAAGCATTTCACGAAGATTACCCAGATACAAAGGCTGGACTATGATTCTACATTAGCCACATGATGGTTGAGTGATTTAGCACTAACACAGTTCAGATCTCATTAACAAATTAATGAAACCTTTTCAGACAGCCAAAATAAATAATCAATAGATATTTAGCATTGCTGGATGAACTAAGACCTGAGCAAACCCCCAAATAAAAATTTTGTCAGTAATATGCTTTAGGAGTTAGGGTGCTTGACCAGGAGTCAGCAAATCCAGTTTTTATTCACTCATATTCCACAGCTTACTTCTGTTACTTGTAGAAATCATTTAGATTCAGATCCACAAAGGGATTTCAGCACTTCACGTCTGATTCATATGGGTATAAAATAATCAAATCCAAAAGCATGACCCTTAAAGTTCACCTGGTCCTCTGGGTGTGTGAAGTCCAATGGCAGCAATAACTTCACAACTGAAGTTCCCGAGACACCTACGCTTCCACTTTTGTCCACACCTAGAATCACCACCTTGCCAGTGCTGAGAAACTCAACACTTGTCCCAGGCTAAGGCCAAAATCTGGCATTTGATTGGAAGACACATTCCCCTAGGGATGCTTAAAGGACATTTATAGCACCTGCACAGGTGTCGGATGCCGGAGAAAACAGCAGCTCACTGCAAAAAAAAATTGTATGGGATTTCATGTAAACACTCTCCTTCCACCTTCCATTTCATCTTCTTGTATTCTTTAAAACAAAGGTCGAGTGCTAAGAGTCCTCCCCAGGAGGAAAGAGAATTAGGGCTGAATTTTTCTCTCTTCCCCCATGCTTAAAGGTAAATTACCTCCAGGTAACCCTCCATCGGGGGTTATCTTCACCATGAGGTTATGGACAATGCTTAGAGGGATGCTATTTCTCTTTCTGACACCATTTCACCTTGCACCAATTCAATGAAGGTTCAAAGGAGAGCAAGAGAAACAAGTGGGAACCTGACTACAGCTTAATATTCAGCTTAATAATTAGGTAACTTGCCCTCAAGGAAGGAAATAAGGTTTCTGACTGTCATTTCTCAGCATAGTTACATCTTTTACTGAATGACTGACTCATGTTCAATACCTCAAAAGCCATCAGCACAGAAGGGCTCTTCCCTGAATAACCTATGAACAGGAAATTGCACCCTCTCCTTTTTTTTTTTTCTCTCATATGCTTGTTCTTTTTGGCCTGGCGATTCCCTAACTCTTCCCTAGTGTCTAACACAGGGTGCTGGGTTTATCCTGAGCAGGCTGGGAAGAGAACTGAGCTGAGAGCTCCTGTGCCAGAGGTGGGTGCTCTGACCACCAGACGGTCACACAAAGAGGAAGGCACCATCAACAATCCTCCCCTGCCACAGACAGGGTTAGCAAAATAAATGATTCAGCCCCCATTCAGGTATCTTAAGAAAAGGAAACAGAAGTGCCTCTCATAACAGCTGAGAGTGGCAAATTGGGAGCAGAGATAGGGAGGTGCATCCCTGAAGTCCCGAGTGAGGCACAGCAGCTCCACCAGCGGCCTCAGACACAGCAGTCCTGGTTTGGGGAATGAACTTAGCACTGCTCCTCACACAGCATAGCTTGGCGTTAGTGGGGGCTCACTGGCATGGCTCTGCCATGTGAGTGTAAGTAGTACCTCATATGGAAAAAAACATGCAAGTTTAAAAAATTTTACTCATCATTTTAAATATAACCATCTTGGCATTTGTCTAGGTGGGGAATCCTATTTCACTCTCTGTATCAATCTTCGTCCATCCATGTTAAAGGACTGTCTTGAAGAGACAACTTTATGGGTCAGCTGCCACTTAGGCATCTGGTATTTCTCCAAGTGATAAACAAGTCAACAGAGCCTCTTCCCTTCTGATGCTTATTCTCATGCAAGCTTTTGGGGGCAGTGTGCAACAACCGAAGATCCTCAAGATTATGCTGGGCTATATCCGAGCGGACAGATGATTTGGCAGAGAGAAGGATGCTCTAGTTCCTATCAATGCTTCTCCATATTTCAATCAGCCAAGTCACTGCACTGGACACTAAAAAAAAATAGGAGGTGAGCTAAGCTGTTTCAGGTTTGGAGCTTGAGAGAAAACAGGACAGTCAGTTCTAGTTACATGTTGAGAAAAGAAAAATAAGTACATCTGTAACCTTTCCTTTAAATTTTGAACAGTCTTAGTTTCAGACATGCTTTTTCTGTATTCAAGAATGGTAGTGCAAGCCTGGCATGGTTGCAGGGAATGGTCTCTGTACACATGCACACCTGGTCATCAGAGAAGACTGTCTGTAGGTGAACGAGAGAAGTTGTTATCCATTATTCATCATTTGTTAGTTGTCATCCTGTTTTATTAATGACTTCAGCCATCTAGTCAGGAAGCACAGATGCTACTGTGCAACTTCCCTCTCCCACACAGTTAGTAGTGAATTGTCAAGGCAGATAGTTTCTAAATACCCCACAGATGGCAAACTGCTTATATGCATTTCTAGCAAATACAGAAATCTTTCATAATCATTGGGATCCCAATTCAGAATTTATAAACTGTTTCCAAGAAAAAAAGCAGGATGAATTTCTCAGAGACTTTATGCACAACTCACCTGATTTCCAGGTGCAGTCAGGGTGAAAGGTACAGCAGACAAAGCTACAGCATCCTGGGTCTTTCATCTTTCTGAAGGTCTGCTAGACTTGTGTCTCTCCCTCAGTAACTCTGATTCACAAACATTCTTTCTATTTTCTTCCACTGTGGTATTTACTGTATTTTTCATAGTGCGTACAGAAGGGCTTACACACAAGACTTGAATGTGTCAGCAATTAATTCTGCTGAACCAGAATGTCACAGCTCTTGGACAGCTTGATGGAGCAGGACAGTGGTTCTCCCAGCCCAGTCCCTGTCAGAGCTCAAGTATCTATTAGCCTGCTATCCCAATTTTTCTATGGCCATTTAGCCTGGATGTCATTGTACTACACTGGCTCCTTTCCTTGTCCCATTCACATACATTGGTGATGGAGCTCGGAGGTTTCATGCCTTGTTTGCAGATTTGTGAGCATCACTTAGGGGCATGTCATGGGTCAAATGAGAAGCTCCAGCTTAGTCTAAAATCTGAACACACAAAACCATATTTCAAATATCTTGATAGCTTCAGGGCTAAGAAGGAAAACAGGAACATTATTTTCCTGATCATTCCTATTTAGAGTTTTCTTAAGTGCAAACCTGCAAGTTCCTGGCAGTCCCAAGATGTTCGCACAGACGATGTGTATAGCCTGGAGATACATCAAGCCCTGTCCCCGTGGCTGCCTGCAGCACTGGGTACTGTCCTTATTAGACAATATGTAGTGGAGCATAACCCAAAGATGTTTCTCTGGCTATGCATGGATCTTCCATGGCTGCAGAGTTTTAAAGTGATCTTTAAAGCATCCAAAAGTAAATAGCTACATGAAGTTAAAAAACAGGCCAGTGAGTTAAAGAGTATAACTTAAGAGGAATGTCCATCCAAATTACCACTGTACTGTTCAGAAAATAGCTTAAAGTAAAACAGTAACTTTATACCACCACAGATTTTGAACGTGTGCATAATTGGTAAGTGTGTTAGTTTTCTTAGCTTTCAGTGACATTTGTGGTATTTTTATATCAATCAAGGGACTGATTTTTATTATAAAAATGTATTATTATGGCCTGCATTTGAAGAATGCTCATTTATTTCATGGCCTGTTTTGAGTTCTTCAGTGAAGGCATTCTGGGTGAAATCCTGCCTGTACTGACCCCAGTGGCTCTTGCCTTCAGTGGGACCCAGCCTTGCTTATTTGCCCATGATTTCTAACTCAGTTAGGACCTGCAGTTTCCACATCACACAGAAAACAGCTCCAAAGAGTCCCTGGTTGTTAGCCTAGATTTCCTTCCCTCTCCCCTCTCCCCTTTCATGGAATTGATAGTGATCAAAGCAAAACTTTTGGCACTTGGGACAACTACTACAGGAATCGATAAGCATCTGTGCCTCTCTACTATGTGCATAAACAAAGTCAGCACCATGATCATCATTACATATCCAGAAAGTCTGGGATTTGCAGGCATATGCCTTTACCATCAATGTGGTGGTCACTATATATTTATTGCACTTGATCACTGGTTGAAGGAACATTGCATGACTCAAAAACTTGGTTTCTTTATTAAAAGGACTCCACAGTGTTAGCACGAAATGTTGGATCATGAAGATATTTGAATGTGCTGTACCTCTGAAAAGCAAGATGGCCAATGCTCATCACGCAGGAGTTAGGAACTCCAGGCCAGAGTTTATCCAACCAGTTTATCTGACTGGTTTATTTCTATACTGAGTGAATGTACTTTTGGATAAAGAAACAAAAAAGCCCTGATGCTCCTTTCTCATGAAAGTTTATCTTTCCATTACACTAATTGTTTTTAAAGTTCATGAAAATTTGTCAAGTCCATTTCACAAACTGTCCTGAAGAATTAAAATATCAGAATTAATTAATTCCTTAAGGAAATAATTTCTTTGTACTTTCTTTCTAAATTGCCTTCATTAAAAATATACGATGTTATCCTACAGAAGTAGACCAAAGCGCTGCAATAGTAGCTACTGAAAAGTGTAGAGTTTTGTACTGTGACTACAGTACTTCCTTTTAGAGGATCTTTCTTAAATATGAATAACAAATGCATCAATGCTTTTATACAAGGAAAACTTTTAGAAAGTACTTTTTCTAAGAAGCTGTTTCTAATCTCTAAATTTCTAAAGAAGTCTGTCTGCTTACCTCTGTTAAAACATGAAAAGTATAGGCATAAAATGGTCTGGAGTAAACAAAAACAGGCAAAACATAGTCTTTTCTAGCAATTGAGGCAACACGTATTGCCTCCTTAACCCGATAGTGAACAAACTTTAGTGCATTTGGACTTGACTTCAGTATATAATCCAGATATATAGAAGGGTAGAGAGCAGTGCTTTCCTTCCACAGCCAAAGCAGGAGGTCGTTGCGGGAAGACTCAATGGCTGGGCATTTCCCTGTGTATGTTTGGGGGTGTTCTTTGTAATCGTAATTGTAGCAGTCTGGGTAAAGATAGTAACCCCACAAGCCATTTGGTCTCATATGCTCAGCCAGAAGGATAGTATTGTTCATAAAACTCTTGCCAGCATTTTCAAATTCCTCTTTAGCCACTTTCCTAATTTTGTCCTCTGACCACTGAGGATGCCGTCTCCTAACCATCTCAAGAGATTTATTTCTATAAATGCTTTTATTGCCCCAGTTCCTATCCCACTGGGGTCTCCAGTTTTCCCAGTCAATGACTGCAAGTCCCTGAAATTTCTTCATGGGTATGCAATAGTCAATGTCAGACTTTGCTTTATTAAGGTGTTTGATAAGACTTTCATTCTGGGGCACCCCTCCGTTGACAGGATCTCCATTATCTGAGTAGTAGGGATAGTATCCCAAATGAGTGTGATAGAAGATTGTCACATTGGATCCACTCAAAGTCTCATTGGTGTTGGATGCAATGTCAAAAACACTGAGATCCAGGTCTACTTTGTACCGTAGCCTGCACTGCTCGGTTGGCGCGTTCCAAACAACAATGAAAGGCTTGTGCAGAACCAGAGGGGCCTGTGCTGGCTTTGGCAGCTGAGCATCAACCATAGTAAGCAGCACCGCCAATGCTAACGGTTTGACCCAAACATCCATGGTATGTTTTTTTCTGGGAAATTGTTATGATGAGTCCTTGAAAACAAAAATGAGAAAAGACATGTTAGAAGGGCAGTAGCCACCCTGGAGGCAGATAGGATGACAAAGGGATGCCTTTTGGTTTGATTTGCTTTTATTAACATTATACCCAGGGCAAACAAAGAAAAGTGCAAAACTGTGATCTTGTAAAAATTAAGTCAAATGCTTTGAAAGACTTTTTGATACACTGCTGTCTGGAACTGTGTGATGCTCAGCTTTTTTTTTTCTTTTCTTCTCACCCAGACACCTCCCAGAGTTGATTCAGACCTTTTCTTAACACTTATTTGCTCCCTGTTGTCTGCAAACAATTAGTTAATAAAATGCTAACATAAAATAACAGTATAAAAAAGAATGTGCTGCTCATTTGAAATTTCAGCTTCCAAGCATGTTCTGCTATGGTCACTCTGACTTGCCTGGAACATCACCACAGTGGGGCTAAGGCCTTCTTTACTATCTGTATATGCTAATGGTTACAATAGGAAAGGTAATTTAAACAAAAGGCAGACACTTCTACCTCACACAGATTAATCAAGGGAATTCAGAAATGCTGCAATTTTCAGCATATCTGAAAAAAAGAGTATTATTATCTACCCCTGAATTTAATTTTCATTTTCTAAATGAATAGATGCAAGTGCGATAATCAATCTGCAGGCTAGAAGGGTAATACTATTAATGACTTAATGGTTTAAGCTACTTATTATACTGAAAGCAAATTAAATATCAATATGTTAAAGAAAATAAATTATGTTAAGTGGAGCTGAACTAGCCCGAAAAGCATGCTCTATCTTTGAAAAAGGGACCTAGTCTGTAGAAGTGGGGGCTTATGAGTATTAATTTTTCCTCTCAGGGTCTGCTGTTTTCCCTGACAGTCACACTGGCTTGGGGACTACTAGTACTCTGGGAGCTGCCAGAGCTGCAGGGCTGCTGGTACCCTGGGCACCCACACCCCCACTTTGCACCCTGTGGGGCATCTGTTCCCCTGCTGCCCACAGTTGGCTGCTCCAGAATCTGCTTCTCCTCCTATCCCTTCTCCAAGAAGCACAGCTCAGCTCTGTCCTGGGTTTGTCATTCTGGTCTCTTTGCTGGGGACTACAGTACCTATTATTGGTGCTCATGAGCAAACACTACACGGTGGGGTCCCGCTGATATATCAGTTTGAATCCAGAGATCATAAAAATTGTTTGCTCTTATGAATATTACTGCATCTATAGTAGGACACGGTTTATCCTCTAGTTGTTACCTTCTATCATTCACCTGTCAAGTTCCTCCATTTTAGTCACAAGTTAAATCACTGCAATCACTGTCCGCATTGCAGGTTCAATTCATGCACTAGCCATGTGAATTTGAAATGTCCTGAAACTGGATCTTTCCCTATTTTTGCAACCATTTTTAATGATTTCCTTCCTTGCCTGTAAAGTCAGACCCCAGTTATCCTATCATAGTTAGCCTAGCTTCACTTGTCCCTGGTATTTTCTTACTCAGTTAACATCAGTTCATTACTTAACTCTTTTCCTAGACAAGGAGAACCCTTCACACCTACCCATCCATTAGCTCACAGGATCCATTAGGATTACGAGGTTTCTTGCTTTCCAAACAGGTATAGAGAACACACTACTCTAAATACTAGATTTTGTAGTTCTCCTTGGATATTGCCTTTTAATCTGTAATGGGATGCCAAATCTACAGGAAGGCTGCAGGTACCCCTATGCAAATCTGCCAGCAGAACTTACTAAAGAAAAACCCTTTTCCATTGTTTGAAAACTGTTTCAATGTTGAAAAATGTCATGCATGATATAATCCAGGATTACTGCGTCCAGCCCTGGAGCCCTCAGCACAAGAAGGACATGGAGCTGTTGGAGCGGGTGCAGGAGAGGGCCACAAAAATGATCTGAGGGCTGGAGCACCTCTCCTACGAGGACAGGCTGAGAGAGTTGGGGCTGTTCAGCCTGGAGAAGAGAAGGCTGCGGGGAGACCTTCTTGCGGCCTTTCAGTACTTAAAGGGGGCCTATAGGAAAGATGGGGACAGTCTTTTTAGCAAGGCCTGTTGTGACAGGACAAGGACTAATGGTTTTAAACTAAAGGAGGGGAAATTTAGGCTAGATATAAGGAAGAAATTTTTTACAATGAGGGTGGTGAAGCACTGGAACAGGTTGCCCAGAGAGGTAGTGGAGGCCCCATCCCTCGAAACATTCAAGGTCAGGTTGGACAGGGCTCTGAGCAACCTGATCTAGTTGATGATGTCCCTGCTCACTGCAGGGGGGTTGGACTAGATGACCTCTAAAGGTCCCTTCCAACCCAAAGCATTCTATGATTCTATGATTCTATTCTATGATTTATGCCCTTGTCATTTGTCCTTCCTTGCCATTTTTCCATCCTCTGGGTTTGATGTTTCTTTTCCTATCTGCCACTGCTCTCCTGACCTTCTGCCTTTCCCTTAAGTCTCTACTTTGCCTTTTTATCTCCTACAGAACAGCTTTTCTCTCCTCTGTCCCCAGCCCTGTGTTTTTCCATCCTCAGCACCAGAAAAGCATTGAGTTCCCCCACACAAGAGCATCTTCCCAAGAGGTGGGGGAAGGCAATTTGCATTAAGCAATGGCTCGGGGCAGTGTGTGAAGAGCAGGACTGCAAGAAGCCACAACGCAGGACTCCCCAGGAGCAAGCCCTCATTAGCAAGCTAGAGATTTATGCTCCTGTTGTTTCCTCACCTGCTCTCGGGCTGCTTGCTTTGCATGCTTAAATATAGATTTAGCACCCGAGTTTTAAAACTTTTCCCACAAACCTTTAGATCCTATTAAGGGTAACATCCTTGAGTGAAATGGGCCATTGCTACAGGCCATCAAGCTGGTACTATGTACAACTGTGCCTGTTGGAAAAGGATGCCGAGTTATTTTCACTCCACTGATCTGCTGGAAGGAAGTCTTATGCTTGCAACTGGTATCTTTTTCTCAGTTTTCCTGCAGAGTCTTGCATAATTATCTAGGTAATGTCATAGGCTGGGAAAAAAATAAAACAAAACAAAACAAAAGCCACAAAAATGCCTTTCCCTTCCTGTTTTATACAAACTGATGAATGCATCACAGTAATTTGCACTCCTCCTTTGATGCAGCAAACTGACTTAATACATTTGTAAGTGCTTTTTCATGATTTGGACTGGATTGTTTTGCAGTACATGAGAACAAGCCGTAATATAAACAAAGATTTTCTCAAAAAGTGATAGCTCAGATGAAATGGGAAGAGAACCAGGGGAGAAAGAAAAGACCATTAGTGAATTTCTGTGTAAGATCTGGAAAAAGATCCCAGCTGCCTATTCCCACAATCCAAATGCTGATATTGTTCAGTCTTGCGTTAATATGTACATATAATTAGATCATTTTGTCAGGTTTAATGACTAATACAGTACAATTCTTGTCTAGATCTGACAGCCTTAGGCATTAAAAAATTGCAGATAATAAATCATAGCAGAGATAGGCCAGAAATAACAGTACAGGATAATTTTAAGTTATATTTTCAGTTCCTGGCCAATTCTTGTCACTGTCCCTGACAAGGCTTTAAATCACAGAATCACAGAATTGGTTGAGGTTGGCAGGGACTTCAGGTCCAACCCCCTGCTCAAGCAGGATCACCTAGAGCCGGTTGCTCAGGACCATGTACAAAACATCACAAGTGACAAAATGAAAACGTTTATCGCAGGATATGTTGAATAATTCTCAAGGGTCTTTTGACTGGATTGACCAAATCTTCATTGAAGTTGTGAAGAAGCCCGGACAACTTGCTCAACTGTAGACATGCGGGTGTCTGCATCTGCAAGCTGAATCCCACAAAAAAAGGGGCAGGAATCTGTCTAATACTGTTCAAGCTGTTTAGAACTTAGGGGTCTGGTCAAGGAGAGTCATTCAATGTCCTCCACTGAATACTGGACACCTCCCAAAGCTACCATAAATTCCTTATTTAAAGCTATGTGGAATTAGTCACCCAGCTATCTCTGTTAACCTAGAAAAGGAGGTGAGAAGTGCCTAGATAACATGCCTACCTATTAGATGGCTAAAGCGCCTCATTGCAAAGCATCTCACTTTTCCTGATACTTTTTATTACACACAGGAGACATTCCCATATACACAATTCCTTAAAGGGGAGACAGTTCCAAAAAATTGTGCTTTGAAAAAGTTCCAATCCAGTTGCATTAATCTGCAATTAATTCTGATGTTATTTGCACATGGGAATTTAATTACAGATGCTTACTTTTTCTTTAAAAAGCCATCTGAAGGCAAGCGAAAGAAGTTTTCAAAGAAACAGGTAAGCCTATAGTTCTGAAAGAGGGGAAAATAAATTACCTGTTGTTTCACAAATGCATGAAAGGACCTCTAAACAAGAACAAAACATCTTTTATTACAATTTCCACTGCTGTATCTTTGGATTATGGCCTTTTCAGTCTCATTCATAGGCAGTAATTGGACTGCTTTAATCCCTGTTTTTTAATGGGCACGGACACTAATGATTCCTCCTTGAAGCTCATTATCAACCTTGATTCAAATTCTCCCATTTTTCTGATTCAATGGCATATTATCACGGTTAATTTAACTTCCCAAAGATGCACATAGCTTTCTGAGGCACCACAGTGTTGTCAGAACAGAATCTGTTCTCAGTGTTTCTGCTCTATATTCTAAAAACAAAAATTAATTCTTCATAAGTGAAAGAAGTGGGGCCTGATCACAAATACGTTGAGGTTGATGAGATATTTTTCATTGTATTCAGGAAACTTTGGATCATGTTCTCACTGCACAAAATAACATGTAGTTTTCAATATGAGTCAGTTTCTGCTATGCAGTTTAGGATGAAGCGGGTTATGGCTGGATTTCAATATATCCTTTAATAAGTGTGGTGAAATTCGCCATTTCTTGAATAGAAAAAGCAAGTTCATTTCCACATATTCCTTTCATAATTTTTGTAAAAAGAAACAAGAAAATGTTTGCTTTTCCCAAGCAAATGCTGTTAACTTAGTCCAACCATTATTTCAACTGTGTTTATTGGTCAGAATTCCACTATATTTCCATTTCCAAATAGTTGATAACAGCTGAACTAGACATCTTAATTGCACATTTGATTCCAAAATAAACAGCTTAAAATTAGTAAAAATAGAGACTCTCACCCTAAAGAAACCTATTTGCACACCATGTGTTCCAATACATCCCAATGGTGTTCTCCAGACGGCCAGTTCTGCTTCTCTGCTGGTTTTTATTGATTACCCTGGCATTCTTTTCACCATCACACATGATGTTACAGCTGGTACTTTTGATTATGATTCATATGTTGGTCATATAGCCAGCCAGTGCAACTTCATAATAGCCAGTAAATGCATCCCCTCATTTTATACTCATCCCTATAATGACTTTTCAAGGAAGTATAATCCATATGTTTAGCTATAATACCATTCTGTGCTTTCATCTTCTGCTGAGTTTAATTGTTCTTGATGCCCAAGGTTTATAATCTCTTCTGGACAAACATCTCATCCCATGGACATATTCGCTATTCAGATTTATCTTGCAGGAGTGGGACATTGCGAGTGTTTTGACTGCCTATGCAGTTTAATGTCAATGGGCAACAAGATAACAAGAATCGTCTATCAAATAAACAATTCATAAAACTTAATAATCTATCACTGTATACTTTAGTTAACAGTTGATGTTCTGGAGATTTCATTTCATTATCATTCTTTACCTGTCAGGTGGGAAACTCACAGGATATCTACGTAATTTTTGTATTAATTCTGAAGAAATTGGTGTAATTTCTCCAGAGCAATAATGACAAAGTATGACATAAGGGGAAAGAGATTTTAAGCAGAAGTTGCAGTGAAGCAGAGAAAGCATGTAGATTTAGACCTAATTTCAAGTAGGATTTAAAAAGGTGGTTTAGCTGACATTTCAATCTTTCTGAAATGTCATAAAGATGATCTTAAAAACTAAATCACATATAATGATTGTAACATCTGGAAGCCCATATCCTATGACTAAAGTTGGGCTTATCTCACTCCTTCAGTTCAGGCAGAGAAGGGAAAACTACACTCTTAGATTCAAGACCGTTGAAATGTATACAATGTCATGTGCAGTAGGAAAGGAAGAACTCAGAGACATGTGGTTTTACCTGTGAAGTATGAGTATGCGTTAGGCTGCACATCTTTCATTGAACTCCATCATTATTTCAGAATTCACAAATATATTTTGAAAAAAAAAGAGGAAAAGAATCTGAAGTTCCCACAGTAACAGTCACTTCAGATTCCCTCATTAACCAGTATCTGGCTAGCATAATTTAGAATCCAGAATAGGAAAGAAGTACAGTTAAATTGTAGAGGAAAGGTGATTTTTCCCAACTTACTTAGCAGAAAAGAGTCATGCTTTGTGGCTTAAACTAGGTTTACAACACTTTACCACACTTGCTTTCAACCTCTCACATGAACTATGGACTCCTGTCTTGCTGAGTGTAGCGCTGCACTTTCTTTCATTGTAAACACACATTTGTTTTAATTAATACTTCTCATTTCTGCAGCGAATCATTTTGCTTGGAAAATAAATTAAATATGATGGCACTTAAAAAGGAAATTAATGTAACTGGATTGTTTGCATTCCACTGAGGGATGTGCAAAATTGGCAGCTAAAAGAAATGTCCTTTTTTGAACACAGGCTGACCACATTTGGGGTAGGAATTATTGTGGCTAAGAAATATGGACATTTCAACTGTATTTAAAGATTTTTTTCACCATAGAATCACGTTTAAAGTAGCTTGCAAATAACTTGAAAAATCTTGTGCATTGATAGTTCATTCTCTATGAGATATGATTTGTATGCACACAACATGCATTTACAAGATATCATGTATTTATCTACACACGTATGTAGAGCCCTCTGTCTTCCTAGGAAATAAAAGAAAGACCAAATCTGTCCATCCTGTCCCTGTCTTGCTCCCTCTATGCTGTTATTCTTCTGTTTCAAAATTATGTCAAAAGTCTTGCTTTTCCTGGTTTTGTTGAAAAATGGCTTGCATTAGATAAGGTGGAAAGGTGGGCACAGACTGCATATCTATCGTGAATCCTTCTATGGTCCAAAAGCGTAAAAATGCATTACAGAAAGATTAAGCGTCTCTTAAAGTCTCTTGACACACATATTGTCCTAATTCTCCAGCTATATTTCTCAGACCAGATTCCAAGTTAAAAAGTGAACAGAAGAATAACACTAAATTTTTTGCAGTCTTCCTTACAGACCAATGAAAGTACAAAACAGACGTACGACTGACTTTTTCCTTTGCAATTCATATTACAGTTCACTTCCAATAGTTGAACAGAAATACAAAAGGTTGCAAGGCATGAAGTAGCATCCCCTTATTTTTGTGCAAAATATGTGAAAAGAAAATCAAAGAGAAGGAGATGGGGATTCAGGCCTATGCTATCACTGCTGACATTTTTGCAAACTGTGGATTATTCATTTTAAAGCAAGTAGAAAATGCCAGAGGACATTCTTGGGTGCATATCACAGTTTTACAGTAAGTCAGATGTGCTTAGGCATTTCCTGTTTAGCTTTATTGCTTCTGTTATGTGCAGCTCGTGTCACGCCTTGAATTGAGAGAAAAGACTGTTGAGGAAGCATGGGAATGAAATGGAAAAGAATTGGTATTGGAAAGATATTCTTCCCATGGAATCCATAATTCTTCTCTTCTATTAAAAATAACCATTTCATGTGTCCTGGTCTATCCTAGTCTACCTGTAACATCTTTGTCAGATAGTCATTAGAGGCCAGGCTCTTACACCTTTACACACATTGTTTCTTATGCCAAGTCATCGCATTAGCACCAACAAGACTGAGGGCTACTCAGCACGATAAAAGGTGATGGCGTTTCACCCCACCCTTGGCTCTAGGACTGGTTTCATAAAAGTACAAATCACTCCTTAAACTACTTTCACCCCAGTATAAACCTCAGTAAAACCGTGAGACTCATAACTTTTCATTTGCAGTTTGACTTTTCATTTCCAGAATGACAGAGGTTTTAGCTGTGTTTAAAAGTGAGAAACGATGGTGCAGATTAGCGAAGGGCAGAAAGGTCGGGCTACCCCGGCTCCCCGCTACGGGCACCAAACCCTCGGCGTAGCCTGCAGCCAGCTGCATTCATTCCGCTAGGCTTTGCCATCAAAAGTGCTCTTTTGTCCATCCAGTTAATGCTGGGGCTCTGGTCACTTCCAGACCTCACAGACACAGATAGAGACACCTGCATCTGCATGTTGTCACCAAAGCACCACTGGTAAAATATTTGTCCTTTCCCCTTCCACGTGTGCGGTTTAGGCACCCTAAACGTCTACTGGTCCAAAGCTCCAGTGCTGCAACAGCTCTGTAAATTGTCCCAAATGCCTTCACATCCCATTTTTGGAGCCTGCATCCTCTTTTTGTTTGGATCTGGCTGTTCAAGGCTGGGTGCAGCTTGCTCAGTCACAAATGGGTGTGCTGGGGTCAGCTTGTCCTTGCTTCATGCTCACACACAAGCAGTGGAGACTGCCAGGGCCAGGGATTTCCTTCCCTCCTGGCTCTTCTCCCTCGCTGCCCTACTGCCTTTAACACAGGGACCTCAAACTGTTTTTCAAATGTTAATTCTTAACTTCCTGCTGGAGAGAAAAATGTTCCCTATTGGGGTACTGAAACTTTTCAGTGATATACTAGCAAATCAGTGACAGAGGGAAAATTAAGATACAGGTCATGGTTCCCAGTACTATTTTAGTTAAAAGACTGTCCTGTCATTTTAAATCACTGCAGATTATTGATGACACTTTGAATACCAGGGAAAGATAAAGTAATACGGTTTAAATCTGTCTGTGCAATAGAGGGAGATTAAATATATATGTGCCACAAACAATTTTTCAACTGCTGAAGGATCTAGTAGAAGTATTTTTTGAGTGGATGAAACTATATAAAATCTAGAGTATTATACCATCTTACATATCTAATACATGATTTTAGAGTGCATCTAATATATGAAACACTGATCTAATATTTTATGAAAAAGCTTGCTGTACTGTTATTTTCAATTCCATTCCATCTGCTTCTATTGCATTATAAACTGGAGACAAACATATCTTAGAAAAAATATTCTCAATAATTAAAGTTGTAAAGTTTATTTTAAAAGTATAATCTTTTATATGCAATTTTAGTATTTTTTTCTTCCCCATATGCAAAGAATAAAGGGGAAAAATAAATTCTTTTTTTTTGCCTTCTCAAGGAGCCATATTGATTGTCAGAGCTGTTAAAGCCTTAATTCCCTGAATAATTAAGACTAATGTCCTCAGCAGTGTTCAGTACAGTGTTCTGGCTCTGGCCCTTGATGGGTGAAAATAAAAGTGCCTACCAACAGTATTCTGAAAAGTTCTTACTGGTTGATAGATTTTCCTTTTAATTTATTACTAAATACTTCTAACTGAAGATCGTGAACATTAATTGGCACTAACAGAATACATCCTACCTTCTGGCATATAATTTTAATAGCCGATAAGAATGTATGAATGGGTAATACTGTACAATAAATAATACATGAGTTTACATTGTTGCAAAGCATTTAAAATAGTTTAGCTTCTTTCACACCATCTGCTTCATTCACACATTCAGTTTTTGAAAGGTTTATTGTTATCAGAGGCACTTAGAAAAGAGAAAATTAAGTCGAATTGATAACACAGAGAATTCCTTCAATCAGGCCTTGGCTTATTCCTGAGAAAATGTTGTAAGCTAAATTAACTTTAGCTCTCTCGAAGATAAATTCTGCTTTCAGATGGTGTAATTCAAGAAAATTCAATTGAAATTAATTGAGGGGTGTAAATCTGGAAATATTCCAGTTGAATTAATGGAGTTATTAAGCATTTATAATCTCATGAGAGGAAAAATGTGTCCTTTAGTCAGCTAAAAAACCCTAATATGTTGGCAAATGCTTAAAACAGTTGTGTATTTCCATTGTAAATCTCTGCTTGCAGTAAATAATTCCTATTCTTTGGATAACACAAAAGGAAATATTACACTTTGCTGAACAGAGCTCAGGATAATTTGGAAAATATGTGTACAGCATTTGAGGTGAAATTAACTTCAGACTTTATTTGCATGCCAATACACATCTTGTCTGGCGTCTACATTGTCTCAAATAAATGAATTAAAAATATCTCTAGCTCTACAAATACCCAGCACAATATATTAACACAAATCATTAATAAACAGAACTCATTGTCTAATGAGTTGTCTAAAACAACTAACTGCTTCCTCTTTTGGGCTCCTTTCGAGATTATTTTAAAATACACTGTAGCTGATGGACTCCCTTACTGTAAGACATCTTGAAACAATTACCATGAATGTTTTGCTTTAATGAAAGATGTACTTTTTTTATTTTTCATATGGGATTAAATACATGACCAACATATGATTAGCGGCTTTCTAGGTGTGTAGCTTTGCATGTACAGCCCAGTGCGCTTAAGTATTAAATTGATTAATCAGATTCTGAAATACCTTTAAAGTCAAAAAATTACTCTTGCTTTTCAAATGTGAATTTTATTCACAAGCAGCATTTCAAGATCAGTTTTCTAATTTAAAATTCCTGTTACACATTGGAGTGTAAAGCACAGAATAGCTATTTGACAGAAAAAAAAAAGAAATAAAATATAGTCCAGGATTGACACGCTACAGAAAATAACACAGAAAGCCTTCCTAACTGGTAGACTATAAGCAGAAGTGAAAAATTTGTCTTTACTGATTATTAATTGAGTAAATAACACGGCACTTACCTCTATAAAATCAGTGAACAGCAGAAAACTTTGGTGGAACAATTTACAACAGCTGATATGTTTGTCCTGGGAGTGTGCTCTTCCTAGTGAGTGGGCTTTTAACTAATGAGAAACTGAGGGCATCTGAAGATAAGGGCAGAATTTTACCTAAATACTCATCATGTCATTGCAAAATAAGTAAATAAATTAATTAAAAAGTTAGCTGTATTAGTTGTAAGCAGCCTGGCTCTTGCTATAATATTTTTGTATCACGTACTTTTATGGCCTGAAAAGGGATAAAAGGGATGGACTGGTGTTTGAGAATAATTAAGTTGTGTTTTGAGAGTTACACGCTCTGGACTCAGCAGCGACAGGCATTAAGAGCAGGGACAGCTCAGTCACTGTGGCGCAGGGAGAAGCAGGGATGCTTGCAAAACCGAGCAAAAAAAAAAGGTTCAGGAAAAGCTGTTTTAAAGAACGGGCTGGATGGCCAGACCCAAAGAGTTGTGGTGAATGGAGTTAAATCCAGTTGGCAGCCGGTCACAAGTGGTGTTCCCTGAGGCTCAGTATTGGGGACAGTTCTGTTTAATATCTTTATCAACGATCTGGACGAAGGGAATCGAGTGCACCCTCAGTAAGTTTGGAGACGACACCAAGTTGGGCGGCAGTGTTGATCTGCTTGAGGGTAGAAAGGCTCTACAGAGGGACCTGGAGAGGCTGGATTGATGGGCTGAGGCCAATTTTGTATGAGATTCAACAAGGCCAAGTGCCGGGTTTGAGTCACAACAACCCATGCAACGCTACAGGCTTGGGGGAGAGTGGTTGCAAAGATGCCCGGCGGAAATGGACCTGGGGGTGTTGGTTGAATATGAGCCAGCAGTGTGCCCAGGTGGCCAAGAAGGCCAACACCATCCTGGCTTGTATCAGAAATACTGTGGCCAGCAGGGCTAGGGAAGTGATCATACCCCTGTACTCGGCACTGGTGAGGCTGCACCTCGAATACTGTGCTCAGTTTGGGGCCCCTCAGTACAAGAAAGACATTGAGGTGCTGGAGCGTGTCCAAAGAAGAGCAACAAAGCTCATGAAGGGTCTAGAGCACAAGTCCTGTAAGGAGTGGCTGAGGGAACTGGGGTTGTTCAGTCTGGAGAAAAGGCGGCTCAGGGGAGACCTTACCTCTCTCTACCTGAAAGGAGGCTGTAGTGAGGTGGGTGTCAGTCTCTGCTCCCAAGTAACAAGTGATAGAACAAGAGGAAACAGCCTCAAGTTGTGCCAGAGAGGTTTAGATTGGATATTAGGAAAAATTTCTTCATGGAAAGGGTTGTCAAGCATTGGAACAGGCTGCCCAGGGAAGTGGTTGAGTCCCCATCGCTGGAGGTATTTAAAAGACATGTAGATGTGGTGCTTAGGGACACGGATTAGTGGTGGGCTTGGTAGTGTTAGCTTAACGGTTGGACTCGATGATCTTAAGGGTCTTTTCCAAACTAAGTGATTCTATGATTCTATGATTTGGGCATAAACCTCCCTAAAACTTAACCCGAACTGCCCAGTCTTTGCTATTCTCTGAACATGACACCTGCAAGCAGACCCTGAGGACCGCCGGTTCCTGATCCCGGTGGCTGAGTGCCGTGGGATGGCATGAGTGACCAAAGCAGGGCAGGAGGGACCAGCAATGTCACAGCACCCTTGTGTGTTCCTCAGAGACTTTTAAAATGATTCAGCATGACAACAGCTTAAACAGCTACATCTTACCTCAACGACCAGTCAAATCCCCATCAGATGCATAGGGATGGATAGAAGGAGTCCCTACATACAGAAGTATGACAGTCAAGGGTGTTTGTGTACCATAACAGTGCAGACAAGGAGGTCAGAAATGTCCACATCCCCACGTGGGAAGAAGGAAACCCTGGGTTTCCTCATCTTGTCAAGCATGACTGTTGCCATTTCAGTATTAAATTTGAAATAAATACAGGAAACAAGTACAGAGAATTATTGGAACAACTACAGACATTTTTGTTGTCGTTGTTGCCACATTTGTCTCCAAATCCGTGCAGCTATTTGAATTGAATAGGAAACAAGTAGCTCCCTGGACCCTGGCAATAATAAAGGCAAGTTTCCTATGGGCCTGTGTCTCATCTTTGACTGAGCTCCAAACCAAGGTTTCCCAAGGCTGAGGCATGTACAGAAGATCTCTCCTGTGCTGGTTCTCCGGCTTGCAGCATGACTCCTTTTTTTCTTGCCTTTTACTCAGCGGGTTGTTTCCATCATCGGTACAGGTGAGATGGTCTCTGAGACCTGAGCCCCTCCTGAGTGTCTGGCTGATGCTTGCTATCAGGGGAGGACATGCAATTACACAGACAGACGGACTTGTGCCCATATCTACACGCTCTGCGAGGGCTTTAGCATCCCGTCTACAATGGGAAAGGCTGGAATAACTTCTCATTACTGACTGTTGCCCCACACCTTCAGTAGATATGCTAGAGGGTGCATTTAACAGCTGTCCCAGCCATGCCACGGGTGAGGTGGTGCACCCCGGCCATGCTGCTGAGGTGCCCCTCGCCATCCGGCTGCTGCCCAGCAGCCCCGTGCTGCAGCTCCGCACTAGGGGCTCCCGTCCCATCCTGGAGCACAGCGAGCAGGCTCACCCCGTCAGCACGGCTTTTCCTGAGCACCTGCCAGGACTCAGCAACAGCTTATTCAAAACAAAGCACAATTTATTTGCCTAAAATAGAACATAGGACAAAGGGTAAAGTTCAACAGACAGCTTTTCTATTTGGCCTTATATCCATCTTCCTTTTTAAGCCATTGCAAAGGTCTCTTCAGCCCAATTATCTCAGCCTGTAGGCTCGTGAGCACAGACCAACCTGACACATGTGTGAAAGGCCTCTTTCTCAATGTGTTTCTAGCTGCATCTTTCCCTTGGACGGTGACTGCTACCCCAGGTGCTGCCCACCTCCCCCTTGCTACACCCTTTCCCTACTCGTAAGGGTTAGCATCCCCTTGGAGCCTCAGCCCTGCACAGCTCAGCCTTGCCAGCCCTGCAGCGATACCCCCCCCTCCTTTGCTTTCATTCTTGTTCTGTGTCTCATTTCACCCCACTAAAACGTTTTCCTTTTTCTTATCCTGCGCTCAGGTGGCAAATATGAAGCAAACTGAGGCATAATTCATGAGGAATTCACTTCGATGATTCTCTTTGTTCTATCTGTTCATGTATACCACACGAAGAATAACTTTCCAATGAAATGTTATTAAAAGTATCAGTATGTGAGAGTTAAATATGCACATGCTGTGCATGTGTACTTGGTTTTACATACATAAGTAGGTAAAATCTTTGGTATAGTCAAAAAATAGACCTGAATACACTTAAAATAGGGTGGTAGGGTGGAAAAAACCTCTCAGATAAACCAGTAGAAAGTATTGCATTTCTTTGACTAAAGTGGGAAAGAACAAATTTGAAATAAACGGCTGGCACCTACCAAGATACCACCCACTCCAGGGTTTTACCCAGAACTGCACAGAAAAGTGAATCCTGCAGGATAAACAGGAGACAAAGACAACTCAAGAACTTGCTTCTTCAAGGCATCACGAGTCATTCAGGCAGTGCTCTGAGCTGCCGGATCAAGAGAAATCCCTCCAACCACTGGGGAAAAAAAGCCAGCAAGAGCAAAAAGCATGTGTTCAGGGTGATGAAACAGCCCCAAACAACCCAGAATGGAAGAAGCAGCTTTGGGAACAAGTAGCTTCTGTTTTATAATACTACTTCATGGCAATACTAATACTTAATAAACATCAGTGTGATGCTCTAACCCACCACAGGTTTTGGGTTTTCACCTTTCTTTCTACCTGCACTTGTGTGGGCACTAAGAACTCAGTGTGTTTCACTCCTGTTGTTATTTTTACTTGATATTGCAGTTACATTTGATATTTGAGAAATGGAGATCATGAGGGAGGTGCAACAATTGCCATGAGTCAGCATCTATCAATTCCTGCCATCTGACAAAGGGATGCCTGTGTGTGTATATATATAATTCTGACAGACAGGAGGAGAACGATGCCAGGATTTGCAGCCTAGCTTCCGCCAACCTCCCCCTGTGCCGTACAATGCTTCTGCTAAATCTGAAAGCCCAGAGCAGCCCAAGATATTTTTTGTGGAGTGCCTGTCTCTTGGTGTGTCTCCCTGAACTCCAGTGATGGGCATCTACATTGGGAGCCTTCCCAAGTTCTGCTCCTTCTTCTCAGCAGCCAGACCTCAGACCCAGCCATGCTATAGGAAAGCCAGAAGATGTTCCCTGGGGCAGAAGGAATGACGGCCGCAAACAGAAGAAAGGGAACTGTAGGGACAGACTGTTGGGGCAATAATTCAGAAAGAGAGACTTACGCTTTGGTTTTATTTGAATTACAAATTAAATCGAGATCTTTAATGGAAGGAATTTGAGGAAGAAAGCTGTACTTTAGGTAGAGCAGTCTTTGTTCAGAGCTGGAGAGGACGCACAGCTGTTCCCAGCCTCTTATTACCCATCTAAAAATAATGATATTTTTATTTTAAAGTTTCATTCCTGATAAATATAAACCAGCTTGCTATGCATCAACAGAGAAATGCCTCAGGAAATCACAATAGGAATATAGGTTGCCACTTGAATAAAATGTAGTCTATTCTCAAACACAGAACTGGTTGTTGTTTTTTTTTTTTTTCCCCCTAGATAACTGAAAAAATAATTAGAATGCATGTTTCCTAATTAATTACCAAGTAGTTATTAATATTGGTGTTTAAAGACTATAAGAAAAATACAAAGCCCTGATATATATTATAAACCAGGTTCTACCCTATGTCACAAATGCATTCTAAACAATAATGGTTCTAAAAAACTCACAGCTTATTAAACAACTGGACTAATATAGCAATCATATGAAGTATATACATTTAATAACAAAATTACTTTTAAGAGGTTTAGAAAAAATTAAATTTAACGCTGCCTACAGAGTAACTCCTTATGCGCCATAGCTAGGAAAAAAAAGGTTGAGAAGGGGTGTGGGAATAATCCAGTATTAGACTGAGTTTTAATACTGATTTTTTAAACAAATTTTGTCAAGTTGATTAGACCTGTGGGCTATGGGCTTCATTTCAATCCCGTACATGTACCTGGAACGGAATTCCACTCCTGAGGGTCTATTTTATTTCAAGCTAATGCGACGTAAGAGGGCTCGTGCCCCTGTGGTCAGATTTCCAAGTCACATCATTGCCTAAAGACGCAAACAGGCACTTACTGACCTTGTTAAAAGCAGTTGATCAGATGGGGCCTCATAGGACTAAGGGCTCATATCTGTAAAATTATTCAAATATTTAATTCCGGTTTATTGGTGATTTCAGTGCAGTCAGGCACCTAGCTATCTTTGGCATAAGACTGACAGCACTGAACCCGTGTTGTTACTTCTGAAAATATTATTAGATAGTTATCTGCACTTTAAGCCCTTATGTAATTTTATAAATCTATCCCTTCAAGAGTTAGCGGGTTAAAGGATTAGGTCCCTCTCTTCCATTTCTGAACACATTTAATCATGAATACTGGACATTTGATTTTATGGCTAAATAAACTAAAACTAAAACACACTCTAAAAATATCTAGCTAACCGTGAGACAGAATAAGCTGCTTCTCCCAGCTTTCTGTTTGGACAGGGGCAAGTTTGGGATGCTTGTATCTACTGGTAGCTACCTTTTTGCCAATGCTTATCACTGACACCTTTTTGGGGAATAGCACCCCATTGTGACAGGCTTTCAGTGAAGTTTGGCTGAAGTTAAGGATGCTCAGGTCACCTCAGCCAGAAAAGTGCTTGCCCCCCATTGCCAGCCCTCAGCCTCTGACCCAGTGTTCATATCCACCTCCCTCAAGGTGCAGGACCAAATCCAACCTACCCCACTTATTTTGCTGGGAGACATCACACTGCCTGATGCTTAATTGCTGATGCAACCCACAGATGCCAAATCATATTTAATTCTGTGGGAAAATGCAAAAAGTGTACACTTTACTACCATTCTCTGGATGTATCCAGTGGCTTGGTCAATCTTAGTTTTTAGGTGTTCTTGCAAGGAGCTCCTGAGAATACACTCACCAAACCAGGCTTTTGCACTTAGCGGACATCTTACTCTGGCAATGGTTATGTTTGCAATACGAAGATACAATACAAAGACAGAAAATATGTTCAAAGATCAAAGCTTGCAAACATTTATAAGCTTATCACACTCAGAACATAGTTTCTGAGAGATAAATGCTTTAGTAACAACTCTCACAAAATCAGATCTGTGGCTCCCCAAGTCTTGGTACATCTACCAAACAGGGAAAAGTCGGGCTGACTCACTGAACACATTTCCCTGAAGATAACAGTCACCAGGTTTGAGATGCTGCTGTCTGAAGAGATACTTTACTCAAAGACCTTTTCCTAATTTTTTTTTTCTGTGATATTGCTGTTATTTTGGCACTCCTTTAGAAAAAAATGTTGTGCATTCACTTTTTTCTGAACTTAAGTGAGTTTTCATTGTCACACCAAAGGGAGTTGGTAATCTCATCATACAAGAAGAGAATAAGTAACAGACCTTGTTCCTGGTTGAACAGAGGAATGAAGTTATATTGAAAGTGCAAGGAGGAAGAAATGGAATTTATTGTTCAGCTTCATGCAGGGAGCTGGCTGACTCACAGGCCTGTGTGGCTGACGGTACTTTCAAGCAACAGCAGGAGATAAATGAATAAGGAGAAAAAAAAGTCAATTTATGTTGACTAAAGAGGAAGCTAAAGAACAGCCATGACTTCCCATATACTGCTGCAAGGAACTTTCTTCTGTTTCTATTGTATAGTGAGAAAGCAGAAGCTGGGGCCTGTGGCTAAATCATATATCCACAATTTTTGTAGATTTTCTAACATGCTATGCAAACAAGCAGGATCATAGAAAACTCATGAGATCAGGTTATTCCTCCATATTGAAAAAGAAGATTTTTCACTTCCACAATAAATACTTTTGGATGCTAATAAAAAATAATTAGGCAGCACTTGAGCAAAAACTTTTTGTGGAAAATAAGTCTTTGCTTATCTTTATACATATATATAGATATATATGTGTATATATACAGAAATCACAATAAGAAACCCACTGCTCACAAAATGCACTTCACACTTTAGACCCATTTTCTACAGTCTGTGCTGTAAACCAGAACTTGGATAAGTGGGGAGGGTAACAGTAAGCTACCAATAAACCCAAGAGATTTTTTTTATGAAATTATTTAGCCTTTTTCTTTGTTGAACACTCAGGCTCATGAAATGTTGTCAAAAAGTTGTTTGTCAGCTAGTAGAAATATAAAGAAAGATATTTGCAGAAGTGTTCACTTTGGCCATGCCCCTTGGCTTTTTAAAAGCTCTTTGTGTGGGAGAAGTGAAAGAGGAAAGACTCTAAAAAGTGCTGAAGATGAAACAGGGATGGGGTAACCGTGAACCAGCACCCAGACTCCACTGGTATTGCACACCTTCATTACACCACGCTGAAACAGAGCAACCCGGTGATGTTCATAGCACCCTGGGGCAGCTGCATCTGCAGGGGTGGTGATGCTCAGCAGCCCTGGCACCAGAAAAGAACCAGCAATCAGTCGTAGGGAGAGAGCGGTCTCATGCCTCTGACACAAGCCCTTTCTAATAACCATCCTTCTAATCCATGAACTTCCTTTCCAGCTTCTTTTTTTCCTTTACATTATTTTTTCTCAATCCTTTCTGCTTTCTGTCTGAATGAGAACCCATCATAGCCAGGCAGATCGCCTTAACCCTGCTACATTTAGCTTAGCACAGCAAGCTAAAAACCAGTCCCAAACAACCAGATCTAGTTCTAAAAAAAAAAAGTTTTCCATGAATTGTAGAGAGGAAAATAAGAGCAAAAAGGCAAATGTTTTTCCTGGCCCGAAGAACACAGTTTGGATCATGTGCTCCAAAAGCTACCCAGATACAGAAGCTATATTTTCCTGCCTTTGCTATTCCTTCCTCCTTCCCCTTCCTACCAGAGAGCTTTGTTTTGCTTTACAAGGAAATATGATTCAATTTTAATGGTGAAACACAAATGCCACTATCTGAAATCAACACTTTTTTTTTTTCCCCCACAGAAGGGACATTATTCATCAGTTTAAAGACTACCAAATGAGAGGGGTTTTTCCTCTAAAAATAGGGTATAATATAAAAAATATGATATAATAAAGTGGAACTATTTAGAAATACGGTGTATCGAGGTTTCTAATAAGATTTAACCCAAATTGTGTCCACTTCTTTAAAAATACTACTCAATTTTGAAGCTTTTTCTGTTTCCTTTCTCTCTTCTCTCTACTCTTTTCTTCTCTTCTCTCCTTTTTTTTGGCATTTTTATAAAAATTTAATGTAATTTTGCTTCCTACATAACTAGTAAAAACCAAGGGCCTTGCAACATAACTTCAAATCCAGATTTTTGTGCAAAGCAAGGAAGTAGTACAGTCATTTTCCATAAGAGTTTGTGTCTCATCTTTAAACTAATTTTCATTTTTCAAGCACAGGCTGCACATGCATATGGGCAACTCCCATAAGAAACCGGATTACTTAGGAATCGGAGAAACACCCTGCGTGACACTAGGCTGGGACACATCCTTAGGCTTGCAGCTTGCCTAAACAAACCAGGTATGGAGCCATCACGCTACCCTGAGTCATGCAAAATCCCATATTTATGCAATTTGAAGTAAATGCTCCCTTTTGACACCCAGTGGGTGAACAACCTGTTCCTTTCAGAATTAGGGGTTACAATAGGGATGACACCGTATCACCTGGGCCAGGCAGAAGCCAGGTGCAAGTGGGGATTTACCTTGAGACAATGACTTGCTTCATGGGTGGGAGGTGAATTCATGCTTTGTCATCCAGCTACTCGTATTAGGGTTTCTACATTTCAGAAGAGTTTGTTGGGCAATAAAAATACTTGAAAACATTTCAGTCATTCACCCTGCTGTTCCTAGCCATGTGAATGGAAGCAGTTTAGGATTATACTCTCAAATAAAACTCACAGACTGCCTGAGAGATGTAGGAGCCTATGTGTTTTGACTTTCAGTAGGAATCAGGCACACGATTCATTTGAATAAAAGGTTGATTTTTCCACCTTAAATACAGATTAGGATTTCCATGCTAAAACACAAAATTACGCCTCTTTTCTTAGAAAATTAAAACATATTCTCATCATCTGTTGGACTGGCAATGATGCACATGGTCAAGTTTGCCCAATGTTTTCACATCACTAGGCAGTATCCTTGGGGTACTCAAACCCCGAATAAAAGCAGGGAGAGCCTCCATGCTGTTTTGCTCCCCTGCACTTTTTTGGGTGCCTTGCAAAGGAAGCAGCTACTAAATAAGTGTGAAGGGAAGCAGAGGGGGGAAGCAACCAGGGAAGCAGGTAGGAGATGCTGCAGTATGGATGGGAGAAGAGGGCAAAGGCCAGGGCATCCAGAGGAATTGGAAGGGGATGAGCAGAGGGGAGCCAAGGATGGGGACAGACAGCTGCCAAGGGGCTGCCTCTTTTGCCATCTCCTACTCTTTCAGTATCTGACTTCAAGATAATTTTACAGGTGAAGTGTTACACAAAACCATAAATTTGTTTCTTACTCTTTCAGGTTTTCACCTGTAATGAGGTGAAAATAATAATAAACAGCAGTTACCATCCCAAAAGGTCTTCTGAAGTGACTATAAAAACTATATTGTGAATGTTCTGCTTTTTTACCCTTTCTATGCATTTCACTTAAAAGTTAGAAGTGTTTTGTCTTCTTTTTCTAACTGCCAATTTTGTAGACCCAGCAGCAACCTAAAGGAAAGCTGGTAGCTGGTAGCTTTCCACCCGATTAATCATTCCCGGCAAGGAAGACTCTCAGATGTGTTCTCAGCCACACATTGGCAACCCCACTCTTTTTAAATTGCAGTTATATCTGTGCAGATCACCCACCTTCAGTACATTTCCTTAGATATGTTTTCCTTAGAACACTTTGAAATTCGCTAAATAATTGTTTTTATGGTGCACAGAAAGAAACAGAAACCCACTCAGACTGAGCGCTGTGACTCCGAAGAGCTAGCAGCGACAATATGCACTAAGAGGCTATTTCTGTCACGCAGATTAGCAAATATGTCCCTGAATTCATGCAGGATGCATCCTACTCTTGTGCAGAGGGTCAGCACAAGGACCATATGTCATTTAAATCTCATTTAAACACTATTTTAAAGGCACTAGTAGGACTTCTGCACTCCATCACCCTCTTCATGGAGATTAATTTGATAAGTGTCATTTTTACATGGTTTTCAAAGGAAAATTGTACTTTGAGTTGAGGAAGTGGCACCATCTTGTGGGTGAAAATGAAAGTGTTTTTTTCTTTAGTAAATTTAGTTGTTTTTTACTTTTCTCTCATTCCCCCCCCCCCCCTTTTTTTTTCTTCTCTCTTTCTTCTCATCTTTTTTTTTTTTTTCATAATNAGACCCAGCAGCAACCTAAAGGAAAGCTGGTAGCTGGTAGCTTTCCACCCGATTAATCATTCCCGGCAAGGAAGACTCTCAGATGTGTTCTCAGCCACACATTGGCAACCCCACTCTTTTTAAATTGCAGTTATATCTGTGCAGATCACCCACCTTCAGTACATTTCCTTAGATATGTTTTCCTTAGAACACTTTGAAATTCGCTAAATAATTGTTTTTATGGTGCACAGAAAGAAACAGAAACCCACTCAGACTGAGCGCTGTGACTCCGAAGAGCTAGCAGCGACAATATGCACTAAGAGGCTATTTCTGTCACGCAGATTAGCAAATATGTCCCTGAATTCATGCAGGATGCATCCTACTCTTGTGCAGAGGGTCAGCACAAGGACCATATGTCATTTAAATCTCATTTAAACACTATTTTAAAGGCACTAGTAGGACTTCTGCACTCCATCACCCTCTTCATGGAGATTAATTTGATAAGTGTCATTTTTACATGGTTTTCAAAGGAAAATTGTACTTTGAGTTGAGGAAGTGGCACCATCTTGTGGGTGAAAATGAAAGTGTTTTTTTCTTTAGTAAATTTAGTTTTTTTTTACTTTTCTCTCATTCCCCCCCCCCGCTTTTTGGTTCTCATAATTCTACAGAGTAGCCTTTTAAGTCTAAAAAATAATCATTTTTTCAGAAGACTTTAGAGCAGAGCTGTGCTCTATTATGCAAAAAGTGCACTGTATTTTGATAACTTTCCATGTCTACACAGATTTCTGAGACATCAGCTAATGTTGATTTTTGAAAAAACATTTTGAGGTCAGCCCCAGAAAATGAAAAAAAAAAAAAGGAAGCTAAAATATGTTTATCAAGAAAATAATGGCTACATTTGCAGTGGCAATGTCTTACTCCCAGAAGTGAGTCAAAATTGTTGAAATCCACAGATAGAAGATTTCAGTTTGCTTACAAACTGAGACCCATGCCTTCACTCTCAGAATTATCAAGATGCAGGCTCATTTTCTCAGTCTTTTTTTTTCTTTTAAATACTTCAATTTCTTCTACTTTTAAAGGACAGCAACCTACTGTGGAGACAGAAAAGAGAAGACCAAGAATATTGATGATAATAGGGTATTACTGGCTTATTTAATATGCAAACAGCATTAGGGCTAAGAGTAAAATGTGTAGTGCTTGAGCTCGTTTATTTAAAGGCATGCCCATAATTACTGTCAGTCATCCCAGTGGGATTCACCTCTCTTTAGATATCACCAGTACAGGTGTCTATACCTGAACTGGTCACCAAAGCTCCTTTTGAAGTCACTAGGGAGTAATAGTTGCTTTTAAGGTGCAGTTCATCTCATCATATACCAGATATCTGAAACAGATCAGCTGACTCATACCCTTAAAGTGCTTATTTCTCTTCTTTGGTTAAAAAGGGAAAATGATGTGATTAGCATAGATGTACTTAGCTCCTGGAGCGATCTGCACACGGTCAAATGAATCCCACCCTTTGTGCCTCATATAAACGACATTATCAAGATTTTTTGAGCCCTGTGGATGATATTTAATTCAGCACTCCAAATGACTTACTACAGACTGTCTTAAATATGAATTTCAAGAACAAGCTCTAAAGATCAAAACTGAATTAAGAGCCATTAAAATAGCTTAATACAGGGCTGCACACGTTGCGTCAAGAGGTTGGCATGATCCTTTGTGGTGAACCTATGAGAGGAACTATATATTATAGCACGGATAGCTTTACATTTGGAGGTGTTTTCAGTTCTTTTTGCCTGTGGTAAATGTACATATGAAGTAGCATTCACAAAGTTAATGTGTGAAGTAACAATAACTCTTTTTAATCACTGAAATACAAGTTAACCCTAAGATATTTCTTGTTAATTGCAGTTATTTTCCAAAATCAACGTGCCAGAATATGAGCTGGGCCATAAAGCAAAACCTAGCACAAGAGTATCCTCCTTCCAAAATCAGATACTCATGCAAAGAATATGGTCCTGCATTGCCATTACCCCTTGTGAGCAAAGCTCAGAGGCTATCTCCCTGTTGCTGAACAGAAGGCTGAACTTCACAGCACCTGGGTAAACCTCCTTCCCTTGACCCCGTTGCAGGACTAGCCGCTCCCAGAAGCATGGGGAGAAAATGGGAAGGCTGGTTGGTTTTGCTGCCCAACAGTTCCCCTATACCTGCAAGGTGTGGAGATCCTCTCCAGTGAGATGAAGAGGTGGGACAGGTCTTGCCCATCCTCCCGGTTTGACACAGGACAGGAGTTCAGAGCTTTCTGCTGCCCAAAGCTCATGAGGGAAAACAGACAACGTCCAAGTGCTTCCACCTTCCCCCCCCGGCTGGACACACCTGGCACCCACGTGTTTCTGGACATGGCTCTCAGAGTTTCCAGTTTTTGAAGGTTAAGCTGCTAGGAGATTTTTCATCTGGGCTTTGTGCCACACCTTAACCTCAAGGAGATGAAGGTCTCCATTTTGGAGCTGCTAATTCAGGAAATACCTACAAGGATTCCAGATGGGATATATCCTATCTGAGATCTCCTTCCCATGGTCTTCTCTTCTCTTTAGAAGGGATATTCCAGGACACTACATGGATGCATGTTGTAAAATAATGATAGCATTTAATCATGAAGAAGCAAAAGAATATAAAGAGATATACCTATATATATAAATATACACACACAAAAATAAAGTTGTAAAGGCAAATCATAAGAAAATGCTTCCCCAAAATCTTACTTAGCAAAGCCGTAACTAGCTACCTGTGAATTTGTAGAGATTAAGCAAGATACAATAAAAGTGCATATAGCAAACCAGCCTAATTATTCACCCAATGAGGAAACACATCAGACCCTTGTGCAATAAACTGAGAATATTTATTAGAAAATCGAAAAGTTACAGAAACACAGTATAGACGCAATTTGGGTAAGATACACTGCCTAGAAGTTAAATGTGCAATGTTTAAGGAAAGAAGACAATCCCTAGCTCAGCACAAAGCCCTTGGCAAATTTAGGAGTTTGCCTAGGCTCCCTGGCTCCACATTTGTAGTAGGCATTTGCACAGACCAAAATCATTACGGAAATACTGCCTTAGGCAAGGCAAGAATCTGGTTGACCCTTTGGCCAATTCTTGGACTGAATCTGTTTTGATGTTAGAAGCAGTCTGGCTCATTTAAATGCTAGCCACCCCACCCACCTTTTCATCTCCTGCTGTGTTTCTTGGGTTGCAAATGTCACTGAGAGTAGAAGCTGTTCCTGGAGCACCACAGGCCCAATGGTGAGCACGATGCAGCTGGAACCTGTTCTCAAATCTCTTCTCCTGCCATTTGCAGCCCATCATCACAGGCTAAAGACAGGCATGTAATTTCAATGGAAAATCCTCTAAACTTTAAACTTTGCCTCATCAGTTTGAACAAAATTCGGAATGAGAGTGAAGGAATCCAGAGCTGGTTTTATAATTGCAGAAAGCTAGGTCACCATCATTCGTCATACAATTGCCATGTTAATTGTCGCATTCTCTGCACTTCCTTGATCTGCCTGTATTAGAACAGGCAACACCTGAATATATTTTCTTTTTTTCAGCATTTGTGATGGGGCACAATGCGGGAGCATTAGAAACACTGGAAATAAATATATTGTTATGAAATGGAAGACATCAAAAGATTTATCCAGATTTATCATGATCAAGATTCATCAATCAAAAAATATTTATTTAACGTTCAGATAATAACACAAGCCACAACCATTTTGGAATTTCTTCATTCAATAATGATATATTAAAAAAATCTTAATATTTATTATCAGGCCTCTATACCTTCGCTGCCTTCCATTCAGCTCAAGAGGGGCAGAAGTCTTTTCAGTAATATATTAAAAAGGGCTTTGATAGAATAGTTTAGGTTTTTGAGTCTTAAAACAGACAGTGCCTGAAAAGAGAATACACAAGGGTTAAGCACTGAGCTATGGCTGTTTGGGGGTCCAGGATTGTTCTCACACCTTTCATTAGTAAAAATCTCATTTACCTCACTGCAGATGAGACTACACACTGGAGAACCAGTCAGGTTCACAGTGCATTTAAATTCTCATATATCTATTAAGCTCAACTTGCACCCACTACAGATCTCTCTGATTCATTGTAAATGTTTACCATAAGAGGAAGTTTACATTTACATGCCAGCTGCTGACAAAACCCACAAACACATCAGCATTTTGAGAGCAGGAGGTTGTTCACATGATTTTTTATTCATATTATCTTGGACGACCAGCAATGACTTCAAAAATCCATGTGAGGACGCAGAGCTGTTCAAAGCTTTCTAAGAAAAAGCTCTGTCTTCTTGGAAGTCCTGCCTGTCCTCAGGCCCTGGGCTATAAAATCTCATCCAGACAGTACAGCCACGTTAAAAGTTCAGATATAGCCTTAACTGGTGCAAAAGTTCCAGTTTAATAGGCATTTGTGAGGCCAAAGACAAACAATGCTCTTCAAGATTGTTGAAGGCAAATGGTTCTTCTCTGGTGAGAGTTTTCCTTTACTCAAGTGGCCAGCATGCATCCCTGTTGGAACAGCAGTGCAGGACAAGAAAAATCAGCGATGACATATGTACTAATACATATATATACATATATATACACATATATAATACATATATATACATATGTACACATACATATATATACACACACAAATGGTCCCATATCTGTAATACATGGCAATTTTAATGAAACCAGCTGTAAATGAGCATGCTGCTTTCCGGATTGTGGGCTGTCATGAGACATGAAGTACTGATGCGTTACAGACTTGTAAAGTGCCTGTTTTGCTGGGGCGAGAGGGGTTACCCCCCGGTGCAAAAATACTGCTAATCTTTAGAGAGTATATTACGGCTGATTAACTTTATGGACTGCATTGGTTAATGGATGATTTTGTTTCCAAATATTTTAAATCTCTGATTGCTGGCTCAGAAGTATGTGTTGAAACACAACTTACTTGTGTAGATTGTTTACTGGGTTTTGTTTGTTTGCTTGTTAAAACTTTTGGCATAACTTTAGCTATTCAGTTTCATCAAGAGAAAAACAAGTACAGCAAAGAACAAACTTTGAACTTTTATTAGTAACTGTGCTTTTGAGGGAGAAGGGAAAGTTAGACCAGCCGACCACTAACAGTAAGCAACGGTTTGCTTTAAATTAACAAAGAACAAATAACACGTAGAAGTGGAGATGGTGAACAGAATTATTGCTACAAGACAGGAAGCGTCAATAGTATTCTCTAACAGCTGCAGGGCCTCACTGCATTTCTCTTTCGGCACTTATCTCTTCTGATAAGCACAGTGCCAAGCTGTACAGGGTTTGTGTCCACACGTATCACTTGCACTCACCTTGAGATGCCCTTCCCCAGAAAGCTAATACCAGTGCCATATCTTAAGCTATCTAGAGGTTGTGATAGTGGAAGGGTGAAAACAAGAAATGACTTGCGCAGCATTGTGTGCATGACCAGCTGAAGGGATTATGTTGGGAGCAGTGGGGCTTATGCTCATGTATCTGTGCAGGCTTTGACAACTGCACAGAGAATTGCCCACCACCAAGGAGGGTCTGTGTCCAAAGACTTCACCATGAGCCCAGCCCAGCTATCAGGGGCATCTTCACGGAAATGTGATGGTGCGCTGGCACTTGTGAGTGCTGGGATTCAATCAGAACAGGAATCTCACACACTCCCAGCCTGCTGGTATTGTCTTCTCTGCTGTTCCAGAAAGCTGTCCAACATCTTCATATCTCCTTTTTTTAGCATTCTTCCTTTGCATCAGTACATCATCATCTGTGATCTCTCTAGTTTTCTTCTCGGTGTGTATGCTCAGCATCCTGAGTGGGTTGACTGGCCTTTACATTCACCAAACGATTCTTTTTAATATTGGAAAAAATAATTTCCCCCATGCATAGCTTATTTTTCTGTGACGAGTGGTGTTTGCATTTTTTTATCATTTTAGCACATTTACATCTTTCACTTATAGGTTAGCCAGAGGTTATAAGGGTAAAACCTGTGGCCAAATTCTGCAGCTGCAAGAGAGTGAACTCAAAATGAAGCCAAATTCATAGTTACAGGAGATAGAGCAAATGTTGATGAATCCACAAAGTAAGTTCAGAGGAAATTATTTTTCTAAATTTTGTATGCTTAAAATATATGCCAGGAAGTATTGTGATAGTTATTTGCATTTTATTGATAGACTTGTTTCAAATGATGCTTGCAAGAACAATATCCAGCTCTAACGGGATATTGAAAGAAAACCCAACACTTTTTTATTTATGTGGCTGTTGCTTTATTCCTGTGGGCAAACACCATTTAGATAACTGCTGCTGGCTGGTGGGTCCTGTACCATGAGATAGCCCATCTTCCTGACGGGATGCTAGAGGTGTTCTAGCCTGGCAGTTCCCAGCATTACTGCTTTTGCATAGCTATATAAATTCTCTACAAGACGTTCTCCAAGATACTGCAGCTTAGTGCCCCTGCACCCAGTGAAAGAAATCTATCCTTCAGCGTTTATAGAAGTGTATTGTTTAATAGGATTGCATTTAAATTTCTATAAAGGTTGTCAATCCAATGCTTATGACTCAGAATGGAAACATCCTCCCAGAGAGACTTTATTTAACTTGACTTCTAGATACAGAGAGTGAGCAGTACACTGCAAAGAGAGGTTATAAACTTTTTTTGTTTTAAACTAACCAGCAATAAGTTCTGGCTTCAGCAGTTTTATTACTCTTTATTAAATGAAGTAGAGATTGTCTATTATTGGAAAGTGCTAAATAGAATTAAAAAGCTTTTTGACAAGACCCGTTAGACATATTTTATCACGGATTTTCTATTCAGAGCAATTTCACTCCTGCAGACTAAACAGAGACTTAAATTAAGATTTGACAGATTTGTTCAGAAGCTAATGCTCTCCAATAGACCCCAAATCATTTATTATTTTTATACAACTTAAGACAGAAAGATTCTGAATTCCTTCCATAGCAGTGACTGGTTTTTTTATTACTTTTTAGATGGTAAGATACCTAAAAGACAAATATGAACAGAAAAACTAAACCGATTTTCTGAATTATTGAGCCCTGTCCTTTGGTGTTAAAAGCAACACTTCATAGAATCACTTTGATAAATGTCTCGAGCTCCAGCTCAAAAGCAGTTCAATTTTTTGCCCCACTTAATCCTGCTGGAGACACGTTACAGACTATCCTCACAATTAGGAATCAGTAAATTTCTGTCTAAACGTAGCCATTATTAATTTCTAAACAGTTTTCTTGAACCAATGTTGCCCTTTCCTTTAAAAAAAGACATTTCTTCTCTGATGTGTTCCTCATAAAGTCCCTCATCACCTGATAAACAAGGATGCAGTCACTGTGGATTGTTCAGAAATTACACATATGCACAGAAATTATATCTATTCAATAGAAATTGTATCTATTCAATGATCAGGAAGTACTCTAAACAGTTATATCTTTTCTCAGGTCTTCTGTCTTTTTTGTTTTGCTGTGATACCTCCTCTCCTCTCCCCTATTCTCCCAGACACGCTATCTTTCCATAACCTGCTCCAATCTAAATTCACCTTCTAGAAAATGGGCAGAGAGAATCCCACACATTATTTCTGACAAGGTGCATTAGGGCCCTGCACAATGGCACTAATGCCTCCCTGGTTTTAGCAGGAATCTCTCCCCCGGAGCCCCCGGGACATGCATTCACCTTTCCAAGGCCACATTGCCAGGGCAGCTCCCAACGATTCTCGGGCCTCCCCCTTGGTCATTCTCAATCAAGATGCTTAAGCACAGCGCTTTTTACTACTGAATTTCATCTCATTCCTATGACTCATCCTCAAAGCCACTGTGCTCTTTCTGTCTAATATTCTGATCCTCCTCATATTCAAAGACAATAAATAATGGATAAAGACAGCTCATACTGCAAAAACTAAGCAGGCTGCAGGTTACGGATTGCACCATATTTGAAATAAACCACACATAGTTATAGCGACTTTGGCAAACATTCTATATATTCAAGAATGATATTAAAAATTGAGTGGGTTATTATTTCATCAAAAACATTTTTTTCAGTGTAAATATGAATCGATTTTTGTCTTCTCTTTTGAAAGTTTAGAGCTCATGCATTTATTCCAGTCATCTGCTTTATACCATTCCTTAGGCTACCAGCTAACGCCAGATTATTTCAGTCTGAAGGAAGTCTCCGTATGACACAGGCCTGTGTAATACTCTCTTTCAGCCTTGACCTTGCACACAGAGATAGCCAGAGAAAGAAGTATAGATACAGCGCAGCAACACACCTAAACCTGCTTTGGAGATTGGAACTATGATTCAGTTATACCTGGTTAGAGATTTTGGGTTGCAGAGCACCAAAAAACTTATAAAAGCACCCATATTCCCACAGAGTTATGCTACAGTTATAACCATGAGCAACCTAGAAAAGAAAGTTAATTTATTTCTTATGGTTACATGTTGACAATCTGGATGACATTCACAAGCAGGAGAACATAACTACTAAAGGCTGTCTCTTCTGCCACTAACAACATTTCTCATGTTTTCTTGTTCTGAATTGATCACTGTAGCTAGTAGAAATCAAAACACCTATCCAAAATAATTGTCATACTGTATCATAATGAAATAATCCTATATTGCCTATATATACTGAAATATCATACCTCAGCCTTCTGCAATGCATAGGTAGTATTAAAATAGTATAAAAATTGTACTGAGCCTTACTCCACCTGATTTGAACAAATTACTTTCTACAACAGTTAAAAATGTCTTAGCTTTTAGGAAGTTTAGTGAAAAATTAACCCCCCCTTAAGCAAACACTCTGCAGGATATGCTTATGGAAAATTATTCTCATGGTAATCAGCTGTACATGCTGACAAACTTGTTCTTTTCTGGTTGCCTAGCTGTCTACCGACCTCCTCTGGCTCCCTGCCATGACCTCTGTGAAAGAGCTGCTATAGCAGTAGCAAGTATTTTCCCAGAAAGCCTTATTAACTGTGCTGTAGGTTTCTAGTTTTCGAACAGCAACTCATCGTACTGTGATTATTGTGAAAGTATATAAATGAAGACCTTTGGTTTCATCTTTTAAAAAGATACGAGAATATTCAAGGCCAAGAAACCTAACTGGAGAAAGCAGGTCAGCACTGCATGTTATGCTGTTGCAGCAAACACTGCAAAACCAAGTCTGGAGTTCAAATAAAATCAGTTCTGGCCCTCTTAAAATCCACAAAAATATCCTATCAGCTGAAAAATGATAGGTCTAAGGCTGAGAGAGAGATATATATTTAACAAATGTGATGGTAGGCTTGAAGAACCATGGCATCTACAAAAAAAAAGAGGTACACATCTTCCAAAATTTATTTGTCGCAAAGAAGTACAGAAAGAAAATTGATTAAAGGAACTTAACTAAATTTCTCTACTTCAGGTTGTAGCACACAGAATCAATATTTATTCAAGGATGGTTAGTTTTAGGAGGCAGGCTCCTGTAGATGTTCTCCAAGTTTAATGTCACTTCCCTCTGGATCAGCCGCTGGGTTCTCAGATGTGTTTACAGGGCACCTGGGCACCAAATATGTATGGGGCTTCAGGCACTACTGTGCTACACATACAGCAGTATTTTAGTTAGAAAAAGAAAAAAGAAAAAAAATTAGTTCTCATAGGACAACTCCTTCTCCTACAGGTTGAGTTGACGAGCACGAGCAAAGTAGATATCCACATAAAGCACTGATATCATTTGCATGTGCCATCTTAACGTACCACAGGTAGAGTCCTTAACTGAAAGTAATAATAGGATAGCCAGGAAAGTACCAATTAAAATAACTTGGCTGTCTGTGCTAAATTCTAGATATTCATAAGGTCTTAAGGAAATTCGATTATCTTTACTTACTAGGATGCAATCAAAACCAAAGAATTACTTTTAGACTTATCTCTGAGGTGAAACAACTGGGCAGACTGCAGATTTTCTTGTTGATGCATCATATGCATAAGCAACAGTCAACTCACCGCACATATAGTTTTGAAAAAAAAAAAAATAGATGGTTTTCATCCATCTTCTCAAGCCAATTTGCATCATGTTCAGTTTCATTTTGTTTACATTTGTTAAAGCTCCTACCACGTATATTTGTTAAGCTTCTAGATTTGTTAAACATATTCTCTTTTTCCTATAGAAACAATATAGTTCACTGCACCAGTGGCTCTAGTTGGCCTGGAGCTGATACGACTAAACTCCCTGAACACAAAAATCAGGCTGATCAAGATATGCATGTTCTCAATCTCGCTTTATGAGGTGGAGCCATACACCTTCAAGAACACTGATGCATAAAGACTGCTTTTTCTTTTTTTTCCCTAAATATTTGCATCAACTAGCAAAACCACACAGAAGCAAGACAATTAAAGAAGTACTAACGCACCAAAACAGTCTGATGCAACAGTGAAGCCTCAGGTCTGGATCCACCTGCCACATGAAGGCTGACCTTTGATAGGATCTCACTCTTTGGCCTCCTGCAGGGCAGCAGCAGCAGAACAGGACTGGCAGGACACGGCCAGCCCTGACACACCACAGGGCTGCAGTAAGGATCTGGTAGGGTGAGCCCCAGCACAACCCCAACAAGGACCAAAGTGTGGTTCATGCCTGTTCCTTAGGGTTGTTATATGCCGGATACAGAATTGAAAGAAAAAAAAAGAAAACCTACATGGAAGTTATTAAGTCATCCATCAGGATCCAAATTGCAATTGTTGCCGAGTTGCATTACATATTTGTCAGCTGTTCACTGACCTATTCGGAGTAAACTCCTGATCTCAAGCCAGGTCTTAGATGGCACGTACATCTTACTTAGCACTTACAGTAAAAAGGGTGGATTTTGAATGCACTTGCCTGTGCTCCCCTCTGCTCAGTAAGGACAAGGCTTCCCGGTCAGAACCATGCTGATCAGGGTGGGAAGACAGTCACGCTGCAAACAAGAACTGACGTTTCAAAGCCAGAGCAAGATTTCTGTTGTTAAGGAAATGTGCTCTAACAACGGATTTGCAGATTGCAGTAAGGAAAGAACATATTTTTCTTTTTCTTTTTTTAACTGGTGAAGCTCTTGAGCTTTATGGTGGCTGATTAATGGCTGAAGGGAGATTTCATTACATTGAATTTAAAAACTGTCAGAAAACGTAGAGGAAGGAATAAACATTCCTTTTAATACCTGTGGATAAATCAAAATGAACTTATTTACTCCACTCATGGTTATTGCTGGGTGTAAAACCCAGAAGTCACACTTCTGCTGAGGTATAAACCAAGCAAAGAGAATAAAAAGAGTGTTTCAACAAACCCTGCACTATACAATTTTGAAGATGAGCTTTGATGCAAGGCTAGATGCTAGCTGGGCTGGGGAAAGAAAAATGTTTTCCTGTAACTTGCAGAGCAGCTACAGAACTGTTCCACAGTTATTGCAGGCAATGATCAATAAATAAGTATTAAGAGGAGAGAGAGGATGCCTCAAATTCCAGTACGTTGTTTGGTGCATGTTCTCCACAGTCCTGAAAAGGAGAGTGATACAGTCCAATTGTGGCTTCAGGCCACAAAGGAATTGTAGAGGAGCTCTTGAGAAGAGCTAGATCTCCCCAAAACTGATTTCAAAGTTAAAATGGAATTGCTCATATCTTAGCCCATCATATTGAAAGTACGATTCTACATCCAAAGCAAAATCAATGTTATCCTTTGCTGAGCAAAATGGAAGGGCACAAATTACTTTCCTTCAAGTAAACAGTCTGAGGTCAAAAATGAGGACTAGAAAAGACACAGCAAACAGAAAGACAAGCCTAACAGGCACTGCAGGGAAAGAAAAAGTTCTATCTGGCACCTAAGACAGCATTCGTGCAAGAATTGAAAGAACTTATTGTCCCACGGCATCGGTTCTCAGGCTCCAGCCTGCTCACTCTCGCAGCAAGGATGCTCTGCTGTGTGGCCGGCCCACGAAAGGAGAGGATTCTTCCCGCTGACGCTACACTTCCACATACATATGGAATTAGCAGAGGCTTTCCTGACTAATTAAAATAAAACTTAATTGTAAACTTTGCAACTTCTGTGGCTACTTCATGTCCTTCTGTAACTGAAATCTACAGGATATAAATTCAATGTAGAGAAAACCCCACCATACACTCCAGATCCTCTTTCTTCCAGACTATTACCCACCTGAAACAGATAATATAAAATCTCTGTGAGGAAGGAAATGCAGCGACTGAATCTGAAATGAGCCGTAACTTAACAGATGATTCAGTTACCTCCAGAGCGGGCTGGGATTCCTAACTGTTTAAAGGTTCAGTGCACAGAGTAGAAGTCAATGAACCTCTTGTCATTAAAATAACTAATGTATTATTTGCCATCGATTCAGTAACGATGCAAACCCAGTCCTCTTCGATGAGGTCTCTGTTAAGAAAAACAATGTGGCTTACTTAAAAAAGCGAACTTTTGTCTTCACAGCTCAAAACCCACTTCCCACCACAAAGACCGTTCCTTTTTTCGGTTACCACAAGCGGTTTTGCGGTAAGTGGACTGCTGTTTTCTACAGGCCCAACCAAAAAGGGTGTTGAGGGAAAGAAGCCCTCCCTCCGTTTTGTTCATTCTTGGGCTGCCCTGTTGACATACCCATCCCGTGCGGTGACAGTAATCATACGCTCTCACTCCTTATCTCCCCCAGCCACGCTCATGCAGTCTCTGCAGCAAGGTTTGCACTTGTCCCAGGCTGCTCCACTTGTCACTGAGAATGACATGAGATGGAAGAGAGACGGTAGGAAATTTTTTTCTACGGAGAGACGCGTTCTCCTTTAAGCCTGCTTGTTCTTTGGTGTAATCAACTGTCTCTTCATCTTATGGAAGATAAGAAACCCAAACTGTGTGACCTAAATTCAGCACTGGGACAAAATCAAGATTTGGGAAATGCAGTGACACTACTAAAAAAAATAATAAATCCTTGGAGAACTAACTTCTTGCATTTAGATAATTCAGACTTTGATAAAACCTTTATTATGATTCATAGTGCTAGGAAAATGAACTTTAAGTAGAAAAATGAACTTTAAGTAGGAAGTTTTCCTCACCTTTTTACTCCATTTTCAATTGCAGAATGTTATTTCTAAAATTTTGTGAATATTTAAACTCCGAAACTCAAAGTATGAAAGTATGAAAAATTACTGCAGAGGTCCACATTTAAAGACAAAATTCAGAGATACACATTTTCTATCAAAGATAAGTCTGACAAGGATAATAAAAACTGTTTATTAAATAAGAATTTATAATATAAATCTTTAAAATCATTACACTTGCTTGTGCTACGAGCTGGTATCCTGAAATGGAAAAATACAAAAGAAGATCAGCTTCCCATAAAGCTTACAGATATCAGCAGTGGGTAAAACAGCTTGAACCCTAAGGACTACAGTGAGAAATTCAGAGGAAAGCCTCGCATAAACAGTGACAGCAATTTCCCTAAGAGAGGTCAGAAAGAGCACTGCAATTTCTTCAAAATATAGACAGGTAATTCTAGCTGCTGGCTTTCCTTGAGAGAACTTTACTTGAAATTGGATGTTTTATGCAGGAATAGCAGCTCTTTGCTGATTTTACTGCAAACGCAAATATCAAAGGCAAAAATCTATTTTTCAGTGGGTCCCTTGGACTTCTCACCAGATACTGATATTTCCATTTCCCTTCAGGACTCGCTGCTTTGCCATGATACAAAAACAGAAACAGCTTTTGCATAATTAATGAAACACAGGGTCTGAAAATAGTCCTTTTTTCTTCCTTTTCCTGCCTACCCCTACTAAAAAAGCAAACAAAATCCTAACAATAGAGCCTGAAGGTTAAAGGGCCCTTACGAATAGCTACCAGCCAGCTGGTCTGAGAAGAACAGTATGAAGCAAAACGTTATCACCCATAACACCCAGAACTCTCTTTGAATGACACAATTTACACAATAAGGAACAAACAGTAGAAGTTAACAGAAATGAGAAAAAAAAAATCCAAGGAACGTTAAGTGGTCAGAGAGGTGAGGACAGTACCAGCGTGTACCCATCGAAGGTGTATTATATTTTTAGCTATTTACAGTGACCACCAACAGAGGTATGTAAATTTCCTTGAAATGGCTTTGGTTATAATTGTTTTATGAAATTAAAAAAAAAATACCAAGTGTATTGTAAAATGCTTCCATGTGTTTTATCTTTTTACATACATTTTCAACCAGCAAAATGCTGCCAATACTCTTTAGCTAAAATATTTCCCCTTCCACTAAAATATGCACATACTTACACAAGAAAGAAATGAAAACCGTAGAATCTAGGATTGCTGAAAAATACTTTGGAAGCGTTGATTCCTACTGTTTTTCCTTTACAGCAAAGGCCCAAGCCTCTTCTATGAGACCTACAGATTGAGGAGTCCTGCATATACGTAGATTTTAAACTCTTTTATGCTGGAAGCTCAGGATTTTCCACCATATTCTCCCTTCCTTACACTTTTGGACACAGTTACAGGCTCTTAAGTACAGGGAAAAGGGACAGAGCAGAAGAAAGAAAAAGAAAAAGAAAAAAAAAAAAAAAAGAAAAGAAAAGCAGAGCAGAAGGGGTTGCCATCTGTTCCTGCCTGATCTTTCGGAAGATAGGAAGAGAAGTCAGTACAGCCTCATACAAAGACTTGTGTTCACAGGTTTTCCTCCCGTGCTTCTCTAGCTCCTTTCCTCCTGTGCTTCTTCAGTTCTTTCCTACAATACAAAGCAAGTCACTGTGGGGGGATTGCTTTGGCACCTTCCCAATGGACACTGAATTTATCAGAGGATGTGAAGCCAGCACATTTTTCACCTAAAAACACTGAGAAAACTAGCAAGGTGCTCACTTTGACATCCGGTTTTCACCTTTGCATGCAGGAAGCACGAGGATATCTTTCATGCAGCTGAAAGCCAGGCTGGGCATAAGGCAGCTGTGCTCTGGATCTTCAGGCTTTGAAAGGTCTTCAACCTCCATCCCAGCTAGCTGCCATCACATGGAGAGAAGCAGGGAGAAGAGAAATCTAGCTGACAAAGGCTGCTGATTGCATACATGATTTCTCCTCAGGAGCTGACCCCCGGAGAGCCTGAAGTACCTACTACTATTTTTAGGTATTTCTCCTCAAACTGTAGCAGCCTGCCTTAGGCAGCGTGATGGCTGACACCCCAGCTCCTGCCTCCCTGCCTCGCCAGGACCACATGAACTGCTCGCCCCACGCAACGCGGCAGGGAATAACACAGCCGACTCGGTAGTTTGTATGGCAAATCATGAGGAAACATTTTCCTTTCTGTCACAAAAGGTGAAAAGACTTTTGAGTTACAAATTAAATCGGCTTCCAACACACCCTCCTTCCCCCGTCCCTGAACCCCTGCGTGAGGCCTGGCGCGCCCTCGCTCGCTAACGAGCTCCAGTTGAACGGATTTCGGGACCTCTTCGGGCCCCGGGTGACTTCCTTCACAGATGCGGCCTCCCCCCGCCCCGGGGCGGCACCGCTCCACGGCCCCTCGCCCGCAGCACCCAGCCGCCGCCCCGACCGCGCTCCCCCTCACGCCCTGCCCCGGCGGCTCCCACGGCCTCCGGGACAGCGCCGCGCCGGTCCCCGCCGTGCGGCCGCATCCCGTCGGGCCCCATCCGGGGCAGGCGGCGGAGGGGACG
>VYZW01059574.1:0-13430 GCA_013401315.1 Balaeniceps rex | reverse complement strand
GGAAGAAAAGTAACTCTAACACAGCTGAAACCAGGACAGCAATACACACGTTAAAACACAGTAGAGAGCGCCCTTTCAAATTCAAACAGGAATATAGAAACCCCAAAATGTGAACAAAAGTGGAAAACAAATGAAGGGATAATGTTTTTGATAGGGAATTGCCTAAGAAAATAAAAATTGAAAGTCTTTAGAAAGGAAGATTTGAGGTGTTTTTTTCTGAAGTAGGGGGAAGTCTACTGAGCAAGGTCTCAAAGTTCATTAGATGCTGTGCTAATTTGAGTCTTAAATAGCAGAAACTGTATATCTGTTGTATAATTGTATGTCTGTCAACTGTCCCTCAGGTTAAGGCTCTAGAAGATCTCAGATGTACCAGTGGGATCTTAGAACCCAAAAACCTACTCAAACTGCCTATGTTTTCTTTCTCTTTTTTTTTTTCTGACATGGTCAGCAAGGGAAATGAAAACAACTAGTTAAGAGTAAAGTTTAACCTAAACTGTGACCTAACAATTTTTTTTTCATCTTCTAAAACCTTTTTCTGCAGTCTGAAAGTCTACTTTAAAAGAAACATTTTTATGCTTCTCCCTATTTCTAAGCAGTGCAGAAGTACTAAAATGCAGTGCTGTCCTGGTTTCGGCTGGGATAGAGTTAATTTTCTTCCTAGTAGCTGGCATAGTGCTGTGTTTTGGATTTAGTAGGAGAAGAATGCTGATAACACACTGATGGTTTAGTTGTTGCTAAGTAGTGCTTAGACTAGTCAAGGACTTTCTTTTTCAGCTTCCCATGCTCTGCCAGGGGCACAAGAAGCTGGGAGGGGGCACAGCCAGGACAGATGACCCAAACTGCCCAAAGGGCTATTCCATACCATATGACGTCATGCTCAGTATAGAAACTGGGGGGAGTTGGCCGGGGGGCAGCGATCGCTGCTCGGGGACTGACTGGGCATCGGTTGGTGGGTGGTGAGCAATTGCATTGTGCATCACTTGTTTTGTATATTATTATTATTATTGTTGTTGTTGTTGTTATTATTATTATTATTATATTCCCTTCCTTTTCTGTCCTGTTAAACTGTCTTTATCTCAACCCACGAATTTTACTTTTTTTTCCTGATTCTCTCCCCCATCCCACTGGGGAGGGGGAGAGTAAGCGAACGGCTGTGTGGTGTTTAGCTGCCTGCCAGGTTAAACCACAACAAGTGCCAAAGCCTTTTCTTCCAGTATTTCCATCCTATTAGAAACCACAAAGTAAGGCAAATGCTGAGAGCAAGCCTCTTCTTGCAAAACTTCTAATTCAACACAGAGGTTTAGATGAGTGCGATTAAGCTTGCAAAGGTTGGCTCAGTACTTCATCCTTCACTGGTAGGCAAATCATGGGGTTTATAAAAAATAATCCTCACCAGGCAAACTTGATTGCATTTTTGATGGAATTACAAAATTAGCAGATGATGTGAAAGCAGCAGATATAATATATTTGTATTTCAGGAAAGCAATTGATACTGCCTCATGAAAACTTACTTGAAAAATTAATTCAGTTTTGCTGCGAGTAGAATACTTTCAAGTGGAATGATAAGCTCAAACATTATAACAAAATATACAAAATATTCTGCTGTGACCTCACATTTAGTTCTGAAGGCATCATCATAAGGAAAAATATTGACTAACAGAGGTAATTTTAGAGAAGAGCAAACCAAAATGTCCAGATGCTGATGTGATGGAATTTCTGGGGTTTGTTTATATATATATATATATATATATAAAAAAACCTCAGAAATAGCTTGGATAAAAGGCAACCATGGGTGTTGGCAAGGTACCAGCCGTTAGATGCCATAAGGATACAAACAAATGGCACAGTCTTAACCAGTCAATTCAGGGATACTGCAGCTGACTCCAGTAGGAGCTTCTTGAGGACGGATAGAGATTTGGGATATATACAGAATAGCTGACTGTGGAGAAAGTGGTATCACTAGGCAAATTGGGATGAAATCAATAAATGGAATAAGTAGTTGAAATACAGGGAAAATTGCTAATAGTGAAAATTCTGGATCTACAAAGTTCTCAAAGGAAATGGTAAATAGCTCATCCATCAGAACATTTACATCTAATTTGGATAAAAAACGGTTTTGGTTTTTTTCCCATGTGGATTGCCCTGGCCTCTGCCAATTCCTTGAAAGCTCACAGGAGTCTCAGTAGGGCTTGGTTACAACTCAGCAGAAGACAAGCCCTTCCTCTGGCTATCTGCCATGTAGAAACCATATCTTAGTGTTCATTCCAGTTCTTTCTTTAAGTTTCTTGCATGCCATCTCTCTTTTCCCATTCACTCTGCATGTCTTTGCTCTCATTGATAAGGGCCAGGTCTGCAGTTGCAGAAGAGCTTGGTTAGTGCATGCTCCACAGAAACCTTTTCCAGCAGCATCGATCTCCATCAGTTTCACTTTGCAGGAAGCACTATTGAAACAGTGTTTCTGCATTGGAGCATCCTGCACATTTTGATTGCTGTAAAGGAGGTTGAATTTATCACCTAGTCAGGGCAGATCTGGTCATGCAAGTTACCAATTTGTTTATTTCTGTTCAACTATTAATCTTTTTTAAATACTGAAAGCTTAAATCTAATAATCCACTGCTTTCATAAGACCTTTTAAGTCAACTTTCAAAGGCAGTCTTTTAGGGCTGGGTTATAAATCCCTTTACAGAAGGAAAGTTTAAGTCTGAATATTAAAATAAAGTGTTTAAAGTTCCTTTTTGGATTGTGAACCTATTCTTAAAGCAGGATGGAAGCTAGTTTGCAATCTGCCTTTTTCTCTTGGTTTAGCCCCAGTTGGTAACCAAGCACCACGCAGCCGCTCACTCATCCTCCTCCCCTGGTGGGATGGGGGAGAGAATCGGAAGGGCAAGAGTAAGAAAACTCGTGGGTTGAGATAAGAACAGTTTAATAATTGCAATAAAATAATAATAATAATAGTAATAAAAATTGCAATGAAAAAGAGAACGAGAGAGAGAAACAAAACCCAGGGAAAAGAAAACAAGTGATGCAACCGCTCCCCACCCGCCGACCGATGCTCAGCCAGTCCCCGAGCAGCGATCGCTGCCCCCCGGCCAACTCCCCCCAGTTTCTATACTGAGCATGACGTCATATGGTATGGAATAGCCCTTTGGGCAGTTTGGGTCAGCTGTCCTGGCTGTGCCCCCTCCCAGCTTCTTGTGCACCTGGCAGAGCATGGGAAGCTGAAAAAGAAAGTCCTTGACTAGTCTAAGCACTACTTGGCAACAACTAAACCATCAGTGTGTTATCAGCATTCTTCTCCTGCTAAATCCAAAACACAGCACTATGCCAGCTACTAGGAAGAAAATTAACTCTAACCCAGCTGAAACCAGGACAGAGGGAATTAATTTAATTTATTGCCAAGTAATAACAGAGTTATTAAGGACACTGAGAAATAAAAACAAAACTAAAAGCACCTTCCCCCCACCATTCTTCCCAGGCTCAACTTCACTCAAGACACTTCTACCTCCTCCCCCCAAGTGGCACAGGGGAATGGGGATTGCAGTCAGTTCATAACATTTCCTCTCTGCCATTCCTTCCTCCTCACACTTTTCCCCTGCTCCAGCATGGGGTCCCACCCACAGGATACAGTCCTTCACGAACTGCTCCAGCATGGGTCCTCTTTCCACAGGCTGCAGTTCTTCAGGAACAGACTGCTCCAGTGTGGGTCCCCCACAGGCTGCAGGTCCTGCCAGGAGCCTGCTCCTGTGTGGGCTCTCCATGGGCTGCAGCTTCCTTTGGGGCATATCCACCTGCTCCAGTGTGGGGTCCTCCATGGGCTGCAGGGTGGTTATCTCCTCTGGCATGGTCCTCATGGGCTGCAGGGGTACAGCCTGCCTCACCATGGTCTTCACCACAGGCTGCAGGGGAATCTCTGCTCTGGCGCCTGGAGCACCTCCTCCCCCTCCTTCTTCACTGACCTTGGTGTCTGCATAGTCGTTCCTCTCACATATTCTCACTTCTCTCTCCCAGCAGCTGTTGTGCAGGGTTTTTTATCCTTTCTTAAATACGTTATCACAGAGGTGCCACCAGCTTCACTAACTGGCTTAACTGTGGCCAGTGGTGGGTCCATTTTGGAGATGGCTGAAACTGGCTCTGTCAAATATGGGGACAGCTCCTGATGTCTTCTCAGGGAGGCCACACGTGCTGCCCCCCCCACTACCAAAACATTACCACTTAAACCCAATACAACTAAATATATAAGTGAGGTTAGGTGAAGGAATATTTAGACTGCAGATCTTGACAGGAGTGAGATACTTAAATTGTCTATGTTGACAAGACATACATGTTTCCATATTTTAAAAATCTATTCTGTGTGCTAAATTAGCAGGTGTTCTTTCAAAAGGTAGCATAATTAGATATGTACTGAAAGACTGCATCAATATGCATATGGGTAGTAACTGAGGTTTCACAGGCAAGTGCCATTCTGGCTCTTCCTAGATATTGAGGGCAAATATATATTTATATATTTTGCAATTCTATATAGAAGATTATTTAGACAGTTTTGAAAGATTCTATGCCTATCACAGGGAGACTCTGTAGGAGAGCTGGAAACATGCTTTTAAAAATGTTTTCACAACTGTTTACTAAAACAGAAAGTCTAATTTAATTTGGCTGTGTTCCTGCTCCTTTTGTATATTTTTTTGTGCATATTTTAACTAAAAGGTTTATGGTCAGGATTATTTATAGAAACAAATTTTAAGGAAAAATTAGAGAAATCTAATGCAAAATATAGTTTAGATTAAAAAAGCAAATATTTTCACCAGAAATCTAATTATAAGTTTTACTGTAATGTATATTTTATTATAAAATAATTAAATCAGGAAATATGTGTACGTTAATGTGGTTTTGCATTCAGTTAGGGACTACTAACTCCAGGGTTAAATAGCAACTATGTAGAGGGCATAGTTTGATACGGTCCTTCACAACATTCTTGCCACTAAACCGGAGTGATATGGATTTGAGGGATAGACTGTTAGATGGACAAGGAATTGGCTTGATGGTTGTGTCCAAAGAGTTACAGTCAAGGGCTCAATGTCCAAGTGGAAACCAGTAATGAGTGGTATCCCTCAAGGGTCCGTACTGGGACCGATACTATTCAATATCTTCATCAATGACATAGACAGTGGGATTGAGTGCACCCTCAGCAAGTTTTCAGCCTACACCATGCTGAGTGGTGCAGATGATTCACTTGAGGGAAGGGATGCCGTCCAGAGGGACCTGGACAGGCTTGAGGAGTGGGCCCATGTGAACCTCATGAAGTTCAACAAGGCCAAGTGCAAGGTCCTGCACCTGGGTCGGGGCAATCCCCAATATCAATACAGGCTGAGGGATGAATGGATTGAGAGCAGCTCTGCGGAGAAGTACTTGGGGGTACTGATGGATGAAAAGCTGGACATGAGCCAGCAGTGTGCGCTTGCAGCCCAGAAAGCCAATCGTATCCTGATTTGCTACTGTGTAGTTTGAAGATGTGAGCTTTGCTTACAAGACAATGGGTTTATGCTCTATATTCCATAGATTCTCATTATATGTCTTGTGTCAGCAAAATTAGACAATCTCACTACTTGCATCAGATCATTTAATATTATTTATAAGACAAAATTGTCCTTGATGTTATGCTTCTACTCATTATCAGAAATCATTTTGCTCTAGCATATTAATATTAAAGTTTATATAACATTTTCAAAAACATTTCCCAATAACAACACCTAATGTTTTAGTGACTCATTTTATTTTATTGTGTTTCCTGAAAGATGTTCCTTTTTAAGGAATACAAAAAAAAGTTGGTTACAACTCAACTCAGAGGTTGATTCTGTAGGCTGTGCTTAGTGAAGGCTTCCATTTAAGCCACTGATCCGGACAGGACATGCAGGATTGGGTACCTTTTATCAGCTTCTAAACTATGCTCTTTTGTACTGAAACTTTATAAAATAACATTAATTAAGACTTCAAATATAATGGAAAACTGCTAATTGAGAAATAAAAGAGAGCAAGGAAGAGAGAGAAAGAGGTAGAACACAGTCAGTCCCTTCTGTAATGTGCCATATTAACTTCAACCCACAAAATGACAGCTGCTTTGGCACACAACACCATCCTAGAAATGCATTACCTAGAAAAATATTAAGCGTTAACTACATATGTAGAATATGCTACCAATTGCAGGTTTACTTCTCAAGGAATAATTATAAGGAATAAAAAAGTAAGTTCATATTTCATTTTGACAAAATTAAAAATACTTCAATTTCAAATTCAACAATAAATTTACTGTCCTGGAATAGCCAAAGCTCTCAGTGAATATAATGCATATGTATTGCCAGATCATTCTAAATTGTATATTTGAAATATTGAAGCCTACTTACAAAATAGGAAATAATGGAACATGTAGTCGTGTTGGTGTATTTTGGGAAATACAGTAACTTCTATTAATGTAAAAATGTAAACCTCAAAGTGCCCTTTACAAGAAGTCTTTTTTTGGGGGAAATTTATAAATCTTAGTCTTCAAGCCTGATCCAAAGCTCATGGAAGTCAGAGGAAAAATTCCCATTAACTTCAGTGGCCTGGATCGGGTCCTGAAAAAAAAATACCATGTATCACTCTCAGTATCTTCTATAAATTTAAGGCAGAAAACCTCTACTGCTTCTAAAACACCATATATTAAACAGTAACTCTGAAGAAGTTAATATTTATATTACACAAATCCCATTATATTTAATTGCATTTTATAGCACATGTGGACTGGGAAGTACAATAAGTGACATATTTACTCTGACCTTATGCTGTTTGGATGTATGTGTAACTCGTAGCATAGACCCACATTATCCAAAATCATTCTTTTCTTACCCACAAATTGCACCTATCATGAAAGAAGATATTTGGCAGAACTTGCTCCATAAGCATGATTTCCATATAGTCTTCTGTTAAAAAAATCAGAAAAACAGAATGTCAAGAGACTATAATGACCCTGGGCAGCTGATTTTATATGCTAAGCCTAGAATTCATTCAGCCATTGCTATCCCAGTGCCAGTAAATTGTAAACAGTGTCACATAAATAATACATCACTAATGGAGCATGATGGTATGGCCAGTAATAACAGTACCAAGTTTTAGGGATACTTGACCAAGCACACAGATTCACAATTCCCAGCAAGATCACTAGTGCAAGATCAGGTTGCATGTCACATGGACAGGTTTGAATACTTATGCACAAAAGGAAGAAGTTAAGAATTTCTTGCTTATTTTAAATTAGGGCTGTTTGGTTTTGAGTTTATTTTAAAGTGTATTGAAGCTTGATTACTTTTAGTAATAGGTGAAGTACTGCAGAGTCAAGGAGCAGAAGAATTTTTAAAGACCTTACATAACTCTAGTGATATTTTTAAGCATATTAATTGGCAGGTGCTTCTCACAAATGAGGAGGTGACTTTCTGAAAATATATGTGCCTCGAGTATAGCACGGCTTATTTTGTAGCTTTTATCAACAATAGAATTCACCACCTGTAAAAATGTAAAAACATTTTTAGAAAGAAGTAATCGAGAGGAAGCTTTCCTCCCCAAAACAAAGTGAAGCAATGAATAGACCAGATCAGGAAGGGAATATGATCAAAACTAGGCAATTTTAAAATTCTGCAGAAGTGTTCCGAGTCATGTTCCAACCCTCCCGGCCAATAAATCTGCCAGTAACTGCAAGTTACATTATCTTTTCAATATGATCACTCCTTGAGTAGTGATTATTCATGCAAATAAAGTTTACAGGATCTGGTCAGTGCATATACTATGATTGTCCTCCCAGCAAGACCATGGGTGGGCAGTGCCAAGCCCTATTGCTCAGCTGCCTGCAGTCCTCGCAGCTTAAAAAGGCAGTTCTTGGAAAGATCAAAAGAAATCAAGTGTTTAATAATAGTGCTGTTAGTAATTGGTTCATAGTCATTTTCTCTTTTTTGCTTGAGACAGTTACCCTTAACATCCAACAGGGAGAAATAGTTGAACTGTGCTACATACACAGAGCTGAGAAGGAAGAAGAATCTGATGCTGTATATCTTACCTTCATGATGACAGACAGAGTGTCTTACTATAAATGTTTATGCATTAATACACAGAAACCTGTCATAGTAAGGTTTTTCTAGATATTTTAATTCTGCTGATGCAAAGTGAGAGTGAAATTACAGGTGCCAGTCTGCAACGTAGAATGCTGATAAACAACTTACCATTTTGGAGTGGTTGGTCGCATCTGGAGCCTTTTAGGATACAAAAGTTGAAAAACTTAGGGACACTTATGTTACCATAACTTTTTTTTTTAACCTAAATTAGTAGATTTAATTTTTTTTCTATTGGAAGGAGGATCTTACTGGTTATATTATACTTACTTAGCTAATCAGCTAATTCAGCAGCAAAGCAAAAAGAACATCAGACCTTTAGCTCTTGTCAGAAAACTTTTCTAGGTTGACCTTAGACTGAGACAGGCTAGTATAAAACCATGGATGAGTGGATTTTTTCATTAATTTCAGCATATTTTAAAACTCCATGATCTACAGTCCCCAAATCTGACCTATCACTCTAAGTTAGCATGCAGTGTTCAACACCATTATAAAGTGTTGAAAAAAACTGTAGAATAAATTTGTTATTTTGTCTTTTTCCTCCTTTAATAATGCTTTCATAACACAGCAAAATCAACAGACAAACATCTAGAGACAGATAGGTGGATCCACAACACTCACATGACCACTGTACTGTGAAGGTTACAGGAGTAAGAGTGTCTTACCCTTTTATTTTGTTATTTTTATAGTTCTTCCTGTATGGACCATGTTAATATAACATTAAATTTGATTTTATATATCACAGCAGTCTTTTACCATTATCAAAGCCCCCAGTTGCCCTCTATTGAAAATCTCTGCTGAAATTTGAGACTGTTATGAATTAATATTTATTTATAATATTATTTGTCATTTCTATTTGTTAATATGTGTATGGGAACACAAAAGGGTTTGAGAAAGGTTTGATTCTTCATGTTTCTAGTACACAGCAGTATTTCAAAATCCTTGCAAAATTTCCATAAGGTTATTGTAGTAATAATTATGCATATATGCAGTTAATGTTCCCTGATTGCTTCTGATCCTCTATGTCTGTTCCCTGTCTGTGGTTGTCCTGGTTTCAGCTGGGATAGAGTTAATTTTCTTCCTAGCAGCTGGCATAGTGCTGTGTTTTGGATTTAGGATGAGAAGAATGCTGATAACACACTGATGGTTTAGTTGTTGCTGAGCAGTGCTTACCCTAGTCAAGGACTTTCTTTTTCAGCTTCCCATGCTCTGCCAGGTGCACAAGAAGCTGGGAGGGGGCACAGCCAGGACAGCTGACCCAAACTGCCCAAAGGGCTATTCCATACCATATGACATCATGCTCAGTATAGAAACTGGGGGGAGTTGGCTTGGGGGCAGCGATCACTTCTCGGGGACTGGCTGGGTGTCGGTCGGCGGGTGGTGAGCAGTTGCATCACTTGTTTTCTTTTCCCTGGGTTTTGTTTCTCTCTCTTGTTCTCCTTTTCATTGCAATTTTTATTACTATTATTATTCTTTTATTTCAGTTATTAAACTGTTCTTATCTCAACCCGTGGGTTTTCTTACTCTTGCCCTTCCGATTCTCTCCCCCATCACACCGGGGGCGGGGGGAGGGTGAGCGAGCAGCTGTGTGGTGCTTGGTTGCCGACTGGGGCTAAACCATGACAGTGGTCTTCTGTTGAAATCATTCAGTCTGAATACAAGATACTGCAGACTGGTCAGAACTCAAAACCCTAGCAAATTTATAAATTCTGTTTATGAAAGAAATATTCTAATCCACACAAAATAAAAACCCTAAATGTTAATACACACACATTTCTTCTAACATTTAGTATATATTTATTGTGTTAGAAATATCTGAAATGCCTTTGATGTAATTTCCATGTTTATCTACAATTTCCTTTTATGTAAGGTATTTCCTCAATAGGGTTTATACTCAAGAATAGGTTGCATTGGGAAGTATAACTAAAATCCGGCCTAGTCTGTTTTGGTTTTTTTAGCTCACTGAGCATTACTGGTGTGTAGAGTATGGTATTTTTTCTATACTGTTTAGTATATTTATATATTCACTCTGAAACAGAGACTGCTTCAAATTTATCATCTTGTGGCACACATGATCTTTCATGAGAATCTGGTGTTTGAAATACAGGTTTTTTTGCTTCAGAGAAGATATTGTCAAAGTTTGGTCCAGCTTTCTTCCCCCTTGTATTTGAAAGTCAGTGATCTTTTAGGACAGTTTTCTATCATGCATTTCAAATGCTAAGGCAGTGTTTGTTGCAGGATATGGGCCATAGTTTATCAATGAATCTCACTTTGTTCTTCTACATCTTTCTGCTAATGTGGTACAGAGAAGCATGCTTTCATTGAAGTTCCTGTTTGATGATGGTAAACATCTATAATTGTGTGACTACTAATCTTTAGTCCTGTGACAATGCAACACATGCTACTTCTATCATATCAGGAAGTATTTGGTTGCATATTATTAGTTTTGGGAAGAGAAATCTGATAGCTCTTACCTTTTACCATATGTGCTGGCTACTGGTATCACCTTTGGTAGCTTAGTTGGGAAGAACATAGCGTGGAGCACATAATACTAAGGTTGAACACACATCTTAAATCTCATTAGCCTTGCCACCTCCCCCATCTAAGTAAATTATCATCTTCCCACTTTTATGCATTTATTGTAATATCTCATATCTGAACTCCATTCCTAATGGTGTCCTTGACTTGCAGTGTTTTCCTTTTACTGTCCTCTTGTAGCTGCTGCTCCTAACTTCATCTTATTATCCTCCTCCAGTGCTAAATAGCTTTGTACAAAGAGTGTATCCATGTGTCTATATATGTGTGTGCATGTATATACAAGATTTTTTCCATTGTTTCCCATACCTAAAGCTCCCTTTTTGCCTTTCTTGACATTTTCTATGCACAAAACATGAGGTAACTATTTCACAGTTACATGGCTCAGTGCAGAAATCTCTACAGCCTTAAAAATTTTGCCAGGCAAATATTTTAAGAGATATTTAACCCTTTAAATGTGTCAAGTATATTCAGATTTTATTAACTGAGACAGCTAATAACATACAAATTTCCTTTGTTAATTTTACCCTACCTATCTGCAGGCAACAGGATGCCAGTTACCCTCCTCCTTTTAGTGCTTTCCTTTTTTCCATCCCTGCATTCCAGCACCCAAAAGGGAACAGAGAAACATTAGCATTCAGTTAGAATTAAACAAAAAGCCTGTACTTTTGGCTAAGGCATGCATAGCATCTTCATGCAAACTAAGCAAAAATACAAAGTAGCTATCTTACTGCATCTTCAGAGGAATTAGGCATTCTTTTTATTATGCTCTGTTAGCTAATATAACACACATACACTCTACACAGGTTCCTTAACTGCACCATGTAATGTTATGTTAGATTTTACTTCACCAAGGAATATTTCTTGAGTCTGACCCTGACTCTGATGGCAAGAATGCTGAGGTCTTTTAACAAAGCACTGGCTCAACCAGGACATAGACCTGGGCAATCTGCTCTAGGTGGTCCTGCTTGGGGGGGGGAGGGTTGGACCAGATGACCTCCAGACATCCCTTCCAAACTCAACCATTCGCAGATTCTGAGATTCAACAGTGACCACAGAACCACCCTTTCAGAGAAAGGCACTGACAGCACACTATCTTGCATTGTCAGCAGGAAAGGTGAAAGAATTACAAGGATTTACTGCTCTCCTAATACTGCTGATTCATTGACAAAAATGGAATTAAATTGTACAATATTAGTACTATTCATAGCCCTTCTACCCCTGTTGCAGACTGCAATATTTCTAAAGACATTTCCATTGGTGACAGAAACAGAAGATCATCTACAAAACTCTCTGATCAACGCTGAATCAAAGAAAGATCATTAGTAATTCTGTACCCACAAATTTGCTCTTGTTTGTAGGTTGGGATTTTGTAAACTAGCTAAAAATATGGCACTCAGATAATTTGAAGAGGAATATGACATCAGAATTTACAGATGGATTTAAGAAAAAAATAAAAATTAAAGGTTGCTGTTCAACTGAGCAGCATTATGGATTAGTCTGGTGCAAGAACAACTACATCCTAATGGATGATGTCCCTATTACTATTCACTTGAGCAGCTCCGGGACTGGATGCCTGTCTGCTACACTTGACCCTCAAGTCTTTCCTGACAGTCAGCTGCAGTACTTCTACTGCATTGGTAAATGATATAATGAATATGGTTAAAAGGAAAGGGATGCAAGGGTTAATGAGCTGTTGGCATTTCTCCTCTGCTTTGTGGTCTGTTAATTGCACAAAATAACCTCATGCCAAATTCAGCACATTTGGGAGCCCTTATCAGAAAGAATCTAAACTTGGGCACAGAAAGTTTATGGTGAAATGAGCATCCCTCTAAAAAGACGTAGTTTCAAAATGTTCACTGATACTGAGACAATTTGTGCCAGGAAAAAAAGCTACATGGCTTTTAAGTTCCATCCCCAGGAGGGAAGTCTAGGACCATCCCCAGGGGCTTTTGACCAAAGCATGGGGAGAGATAGGTATCCCAGAAGGGAGCCAGGTTGCTGACTGGGAAGGTATCTGGAGATTACAATCAATAAAATTAGGGAATTATTCAGTTTTTAACTGTGTTCACAAAAACTGTTCTTCCCTCTTGTTCAATGATTGTCTAAGATAGCAAACTGCAGAAACTGTCCTGGGAGTAAGGATTCTCACCTCTACAGTAAATGCCCTGATCACTAGTCCACAGGGTCCTATTCCCTTTTGTACATAATTTTCCTGGAATCTGGCATATGTTTCTGTATACCAATAGCTTCAGATGCTGGGGGGTGTGTGTGTGTGTCTATCTTTCAGTTAGCCAAGTCTCTTCTGTCCCTGCAGTATGTGGAAAGAAAGCAACTAGAGTTGTATTTTTGAAAGGGTCTGATTCTGTGTAATATATTCTGAGAATTTTTACCAGGGGCAGTAGAGGGAACCTAAATGGAAATATGCCTAGTTTCTATAGTGCAGTGGAACTTAAGGCACGAGATGTCAAATTGGGCTGTGTAGTGCTTGACAAAATGTTGAATCAAAAAGAAACGTACCTATGAGTTCATAGCTGCCAGCACCTGAAAGTGGCCACAAGAAGAAATCTTGGCAGTGAAAGCAAGCTCGTTTAGAAAGAGATGATGAAAAAGCAGGGCCATTACAAGGAGTGGAAGAGGAGGAGGAAGAACTCATAAATGAGACGGAAACCACCCAATCCTTATCCATGAGTGAGCTGCGAGATATGAGAAAATATTTCAGTCATCATTCAGGCAAGCACATTGTCACCTGGCTGCTCCGATGCTGGG